>CAEFZY010004752.1:0-85765 GCA_903066815.1 Brachyrhaphis roseni | reverse complement strand
TTACTGCCGCGTCACAGGCACTGTTTGGAAAGAAAAGCTAAGGTATATTACTAAAACTTTGAAAACTCTTTCTGTGTACCATCTGTATGTAGGCACATGCGGCTTATAGACAGGTGCGGCTTATGTATGTACAGAATGGTTTTTCTTTTACATGCAAATGTACTGGGTGCGGCTTATAATCAGGTGTGCTCTATAGTCCGGAAAATACGGTAAATTGTTTTATTTTTGACATTAATTATTAAATACTGAAAGATGAGGGTTCAGCCAATCTGCAGCGGCAACTTTCAAATATTTTAGATATACTTTATGAAAAAATGTATGGTGGATTTTCTGTAGTTAATTTAGAGTCACCTCCCAGAAAAATCTGTGAACATTAAACTGCAAATAGGTTGTCCACTGTAATTAATATTACACTCTTATTAAGAGCAGTGGGATTAATGATTGCTTTTTAGTTTTAAATAAACAAATAATTGGAATATATAACGCATTTCTGTTTACATTTTTGTGTACAGATGAGCGACAGAAGATAGGATGGTAAATAAAATGAAAACAGTTTCAAAGTGAAGACTGCAGGGGGACAGATGAAGGCGAAGTAGGAGAGGGGAGGACGTAATGAGAGAGGACAGAGGGACAAAGACTGCAGGGCTGGAGAGGAAGAGATTAGGTGAGGTGGACAGAGGGAGGTATGGTCAGGATGGGGAGATAGAGAGATTAGAGAGATAGAGCGATAAGAGCTGGGAGAGTGAAATTAAACTCCAGCAGGCTGCTGCAGGAGAGGCAAAAAGTTTCTTCAACTATTGCATGTTGGAGAAAATCAAACTCTCAGCTCTCTGCTTTTATTTTAAAATCCTTGAAGAAAGAGCCCTTCAGAAAAGCTCGACATTTTTTGCTCCTCTTTGTGCCTGGTAGAGGCAGACAAAACAAAACAGAGCTTTGACAGAAAATGCAATCATTGTTTGCAAGTCTAGATGCCTGTTAATGGTTCTCATTGTAACCAAAATTTGGCCTCAAGTGGTGAGTAGGAAACACACAAGGCTCTTATTTAAGCAGAAAAGAGAAAATGGGAGCACAGGCTCTTTTTGCGGCTCTGTGTAAGAGTTGTTTTCAGCCAGTAAATGCTCTGTTATTTCGCAAATTGTTGCCATCTTTTGTCTGTCGTTGGCTCGTGGACATGTAGTGCACAGTGATTTATTGGAGCTTCTTTGCTGAAACAGCTGCAGCCATAAACAGCTCTGATGAGGATGGAGAGAGCAACTCGCACATCAATGTTTCAAGAAGTTTAAAGAGTTTCTGTTGAGAGAGTTCTGAGCGTGATTTCTCAATTTTTTTTTTTAATCTCCTGCAAGCACACCTGTGCAGCAGCAGCTGTGGGTTTTGTGTAACATCGTGTGTGTAAATGTAAATGTTTGCATTACAGAGATGCTGTCCCGCGAGCCGTCTGGTCTGTATCTCCAGGTGAAGGAAACATCATCGGAAATGAAACGCCAGGAGAAGAAGGTGCAGGACAGTCTTATGTCTGAGCCCACCAGGGCGTGGCGCTCCCAGCTGGTGTAAACAGTAATGGCCTGGGATGCCTGGGGTGCTGCAAGACACAAAGGAGATGCAAAAATGTATTCTTTCTTATCAAATCAAAGGGGATCTATTATTAAAAAAATTCTTATTTTACACACTTTTATACTTCCATGTGGGTTTCTGAAAACTGCTCAAGTGCTTTAGAAAACACAAAGCCATTTTTGACAATAATGTTTTTTGGTGTATGTAAAATTACCCTTTTCAAAATTCTCCAGATTCAATGGGCACCCCGTTACCTAGCAACCCAAGTGGGACTGTGATTCATCAGCTGGTTTTATCGTTGTTTGTGCTGCACAATGGCTGCTGAAAAAGACAAGTGTCTAGCTGTTGACTTACTATTTAGAAACCACTTGCTGCATTTTTGCAGCAGCTTATTTGGATTTAAAGTGACAAGACGCCCTAATACAGTTTGTTCTGAAAGGAGTTCAAAATAGGCAGAACTGACCAGATTAAAACCTTTTTATCAAAGAATGATTTTGTGCCAAAAAAATGTAAATAACATGTTTTGCATAGGCCATAGACATATCCTAACTTCTTCAAGGAAGCATAATACATCACCTTTAAGAAAGAAATTTAAAAAATCTGTTTTATCAGAGATGTCTTTGCAAACAGAACATTGGGTGTTTTGGCTGTTTTTGGTTAATTTTACCAATTACATAAAACCACATTCATTAGGCGGATCTAAAATCAATATTGTGATTCACAAATAATTAAATATGCACTCAGATTGATTAACTGTACATTTAGTGGTGCCTCCATTGATTCACACAAGTAACTGCTGAAATAAGGTTTGAGTTTCTAAAAGTCAAAGGCGACTATAATTTTCTCCATTAATTTGGGTAATGTTGACTTAACTGTCTGCACTGTTTATGCTTGAATAATATTAATAATCAATGCTAATTTGGGTTTATCTGGAAAAAAAATAAAACAAAAAATAAGCAAATACTGAATTTCCTAGACAAACACTTCACTCAGCATCTCAAACAACTTGCAAACTTCCAGCCAAGTGTAGCGTTCAACAGTGTTCATGTCTGCATGTGGATGATCCTCTGCAGGTCGCAGCGTCCTCACAGCCGCAGCACATAAGCTCTGAAGTCACACAAAGCGTTCTGCCTGTTTCAACACCCACAGAGTAAAGTTCACAGCTTTCGCTGCGAGCGTCCTCCAGCGATATAAAAAAGCCCCCGCACTGCTTGTCAATGAAATCAGACTTGACATTTTTAATTAAAATTCTGACAAAAAAATATATGTCTACAAATAGCTGACAGGAAGGAGTCGGATGGGGAGGAGGGTTGTGTTTGACAGCCAAACCTCAGTTTAAAAGTCATAATATTAGTACACCGTTGCTTTTCAAACCAGGAGACACCTGCTATGGCGAAGTAACACAAATGGATGATGCTAGCTAATTTACTGCACTGTAGTGCATGTAAAAATGAGCAGATTCTAATGCAGGACAGGCAAGTTTATTAGCATGGAGCCTTTCACACGCTAGCTTTTAAGAAACAGATGTAAAGAAAAATATATTAAAATAAAGATTGAAAATATACTTCCAGAAAAAAGGCATCACATTAAAAGAAACAGTAAAATGCAAAAAATAAAAAATACAACAAATGCAAAGAACTCAGAATGAATGAATAAACTATGACATTTATGGGAAAGCTGCAGGAAACAGCAATGTTTTCAGTCTTGATATAGGAGCCAACAGTTTTTTTTGCATTTCAATTTTTCTACAGCGTAGAAACTTAAGACTGCTTCCATTTGTTAAGTTTGGTACTTGGAGCACTAAGTGAAGAGGTCTTTAATAACCTCAGGGATCTAGATGGATTATTTTTGTAGAAGCAACTCTGAGATGTATTTAGATGTAGTGCTGACTAAATTGTAAAAACAATCCGTTTACAAACAGGAAGCCAGTGCAGAGATTTAAGGACGAGTGGTATACAACACATTTTCTTAGTGTTGATCAGAATGTGACCTTATCAACACAACCTTCTGAAAATATAAGCTTTCACCAGCTTTTCTGTTTTACAGGAAACCTTTTGTCATGGCCGTGTATTTAAGCTGGTCGATAGCTAATATACTGATAGACTAATTAAGGTGGTAAAATTCAGCTCAGAGCTCAAAACAACACCCATGTTTCTTGCATTCTCTTTCATTTTTAGAAAAAAAAACTAAAAATGAAAGTGCTTGTCTTTAATCTTGCATTTTTGGACCAAAAACAGTAACTTCTGGAGTTTTTCTCTGCATTAAGATTAAAGACATCCTGTCGCATCTTATTAATAATTCACTAATTGGGTGACTAAAGAACAGTGGTCATGTGGTGACACTGAATAATTAGGTTTAGTACCATTAACATATGGTAGTAATACTTTTTCAAATGCTCAACAACCTAAGATAGCAAGATTACATAGATCTTTACTAAAAAAGTGGGCTGAGAATGGAGCCTAGTGGAATGCCATTTGTAATTATTGTGCATTTTTCCTCAGATTTGTGACTTTCAAATGACACAAAGTATGGAGTAAGGCTATCAAGGAAAATTTGGACCAGTTTAGCTCAGTACTTAGCCAATCCCACCCACTATTACATTCTAGCAATCAGTTTGCTATGATTAACTCTGTGGAGATTTTAATGAACCGCAGTTCAAATCAATGCAACACAATTCCAGAAAACAACTGGAATGCCTCACTTAAGTACTAATTCAGTGCAAAGAGAGGCTTAATTCAATGGTAAAGCATTTATTCTCCCCTTATTTTCATCAGGTTCATTAGTTTTCAAGTAAGCAATCAAGAGAAAAGCTTCTTTCATTTAACCTTTGACCTCACATCAATTGGAAAATAATTTCTACACCTTCGTTTTTGACAGGTGAAATTCAGGGCAAGCTTTTCAGACAACTCATCAAAATAAAATTAGAAAAAGTGAAAAGATTTTGTTTTTCTTTTATTACCTATTCCCAGGAGGACCACTGACGCCAGCGCCAAAACTCTCAGCATGGTTTTCTGGCTTCTGTTGGAGCTCCCCCCCAAAAAAATGGACGGACGCTGCGAACCTGACAGGACTCTGCCGAGGAAGAGTCCCAACTCCACCGGGAGCGTGAGAGGAAGGAGGAGAAGGGAAAAACCAGAAAAAGAAGAGAGTGGATGAAGGGAAGCAGGACGCCAGGAGAGACAGGACAACAACAGAAACCCCACTGTCCCCTGGTTTATACCCAACCACACCCCTCATCCCAGGCCCGGCCCGGCCCATTCCTCCTCCCTTCCATCCTCCATCGCTCTGCGTTTTCCTCCCTGGAACAAATTAACACACATTATCCGTTGAAGTGGGAGGAAAAAAAGGCACCTGCGCCGTACAGTAGCTGAATTAATTGTGTGAACAATGGGCGACTTGGGGCGAATTTGCAAACTCTGAGCAGCATTTCAGCATGATGGATGCAACATGTTAAATTAAACCCTCGTCATCCTGTGATTGAGTGCTGATTAACACTTGGAGTGTAGGTGAGAGGGAAGCATGGCCATCTGCAGTCAATCTGGGTTGCTCGTGATTAAACGTCACGAAGGGAATAATGGGAAGTTTGGTTTCTGTTTACTGGGAGGATGAAGGAGATCCTCCGACAGGGTCAGTCTAGTGCTCTCTCCTCCATCTCCATGTCTCACCCCTGTTTCTCCTCTGCGTGCACTTTCACCGGGTCTGAGGCCAGCAGGCCAAACAAAGCCGCGACTCTTAGCTCGCTGTCCTCCCTCTCCTCAGATTCTCGTCCTTCGCTGGCGTCTAGCACTCGGAGACAATGGGGCCTGACTCGTGTTTGCCTGTCTGTCAATGGTGCTTTCTTCATCCAGTTTTCTCTTTCTCTTCAGCCTCCTCCTGCTCAGACAAAGCTGTTTATTCAGATTGCAGTGCCCACTCCTCACTCCTCACAGTATTGCAGACAGAGAAGGAGAGCCCTGCTATATATAGATGGGTTGATATGAGGACAGGATGCAAAGATGGGAGAGATTTCAGTTTACATTTTTACTTCTTAAAGTGATCGGATGTCATCTTAGCCAGGTTTTACTTGGGATAATTGGTGGGTTGCCACTTTGAGTCGTGCTCCTTCTGCCTCTATCAAGACACTTCATCCTTCTTGGATGCTGGTGTTGGACAGAGGGCCTCGAGCCCCAGGGCAGCTGTGGCTGCTATCTTGTAGTTTGTATGACGGTGTATTAGGGCAATAGTAGATAGAAAAAACAACTAAATTTGCCAGAAGAAACTCAGAAATGTTGAATTTGATTTCAGAACATTTCTAGACAATTGTGGGAATTTCTGAGCTCCCAAAGCAGAAAATTTTCAATTAATCTCAGAAATTTTCTAGAAAATTTCTGAGTTTAAAAAGTCAAAAATTTCCGACTTATGAAACTCAGAAATTTTTTGAGTTTTTTTCTAGAAAATTCTAATATTGATCTAAAATTTTTTAGCTTTTTGGTGGAAATTTACTCCCTTTTTCCACCTAAAATTAATACACCATTTGAAAGGTTGTGAATGTGTGCATGAATAGGTGAATGTAGTGTGAAGTGCTTTGGGGTCTTTGACTTGATAAAGCGCTATACAAGTACATATCCTTTACCATTTTACCTTTTTACAACTTTACCTGCAGAGAGCCATTAGTTTCATCTGTTTGCTTCTCTGGAGCGAACATGTTAACAATCCCAAGGTGGAAAGACCCCATCAGTGACCATTAGAAGTCGATGCCTGTCAACCTGGGAGGGACTTTAAGGCCGTTTCCAAACAATCTGAGCCCATTTTTCTACAGAAAGAAACATTATTCACAGGGGGACAACATTTAAGTCAGCTGTCAGTCTTCTTAGTCATTGACATTGCCGCAAATTCTCCTCAAGGTCAGAACAAAAATGTTCAGAGAAATTGTAAAAGCCCCAAAGAGTTTCCACTCCGACTCCACAGCACTCCAGCAGAATGTTAAATGTTAAAGTTTGTCTCATAAGAAAAATAGAAAAAGAATAGTTGCAGGGTTTTAGGAGAAGGCTACCTCTGTATAAAAATATAAAGGCACAGCTGGTTTGAAAAGTTGGATCTGAATAAACCAACAATGTGTCAAACACAGTGGAGGAGGGGTGATGATCTGGGCTCTTCCTGGCTCCACTTTCTTCCTCTTCATTATTTATTTGCATAGAGACAAGTCTAATTATGAGCAAATTGTGAACACTATAACATTTATAGCCTCAGCTATTTTGCAAGCCGCATCTCCAGATGGCTTTTCACAACATAAAACAGTTTAAAAGACAGTAAAGCAGCACATAAAGATAAGACATTTATGATGTACATTTTACAATTACCTTAAAATGGACCACAATGAAACAGGTACCATCATAAAACCATTGTCATGATTCTGGCTGTAAAACATGACGCCTCTTCTTTAAAAAAAAACGCTCCCTCATGTTTGGGGTCTTGTTTTGAATGTCTGAAATTTTTATAGGCTTTCGATGTTTTCAATGACATTAAAATGACAATCCATTTTGGTCTTAATCTGAAGATTTGCCAATATGGAATCAGTTTTGAAGTCTTGAGTAAAAATGTAAAACTCAGAATACGGGGACCAAACTGAGTCAGACAGGAAATAAAGGAATATTAACAAAAAGAAGAGTTGGGAAAAGAGAATCAGTCCTACAGAAAACTACAACATCAGTAGTTTTCTGTATCTTTTCTTCATTTTTGCATAATACACAACTGTTTTAGGATTGTGTATATATAGGTTGAAAAAAGAAGCTGGTAACAGATTACTTTAAAAATTTCCCAGACATGTAAAAATGAAGCAATGAAACTATATTACACTTCTGCATGGCTCCTTTTATTATACATCATAAAAGTGTTTTCTTTTAGCTGCTAGCATGACTACAGAAAACCTGCAAATATCACTGTCCCACCTTAAAAGCAGAAAGTGATTCAAAGTCCATGTATGATCCGAGTGAGAGGAGGGGATTTAAATAAAGATGTCCACTCCATCCCCTTCAGCTAATTTTATTCAAGTTCAACATTCAGAGCTAAAACTCAAGCATCTCTTAGGATATAAGCCCTTAGCCAAGACGGCGGCACATCATTAAGCAACAAGCCGGTGTAAAACCAAGGCATACTTTAATTTATTTATTTTTGCCACTTGTGACAAATCCTAACATCTCGTTCATCTCAACACCTCAAACGGCCTGCTGATGGGATCAGCCGAACAAAACGGACCATCTGCCAAGTTGTTGGCGACGTCGACAGTCAAAGCTTTGGCTTGAATGTCTAAATCGCAACGTCCTTAACAGTTGTGGCAGGCTCTGCCTTGGGGCTCCCGCAGGAACAGGGGGATTCTTTATGAGCCTGGCAGGTGCAGAAAGTGGCTGGGACCCAAACTAGTCAGCAGCCGAATGATGGTGGCGGAGGCTGGGCTTGGCAGGGAGGAACTGTATCACATATAGAAGGAAGGGCCCCCCATTCCTCTATCTGGCAGTGATATAGCACACTAATGTGCGAGAGCGAGAGCGAGAGCAAGAGCTTATCTGCTGCTAAATAATACAGAAGAACCAGCAGGCAAGAGACTTGAACTGTGGAGCCTTTAAACTTTTTTTTTTTTTGCGAAATTATACATGAGTCCTTTGCAGTGTTTTTTCTGGTATCAATGCAGACAAGGCTTCAGATCAGCTGTCAGGATTGGGGGGTTTAACGTCACATTATGATAAACATGTGAGGGCGTATTGGTATGACGGCACATTAAAGCTATTGTAGACAGAAAGAGAAGGAGTTAATTTTCCCCAAACATCTCAGAAATGTTCTACCTACAAGGAACAAACAAACAAGGACATTTCAGATTTTCAAAAGTCACAAATTTGATAGAAAAACTGAGAAAAGATTATGAAAATATAGTCTGCTCAGTTCTGCCTATGTTGAGATGTTTTAGGGGCTCTGTCACTTTAAATACAAATAAGCTGCTGCTGGTCCCGCCCCCAACTAAACATTTACACTCATGTGGAAAATGACTGCAAACAGATCCGCATTTATACAACGGTAAATCTTTGAAAAACAGAAATGGAGCCTCCTGCACAATCAATGAGAATGCAGCAAGTGGTTTCTGGATTATAAGTTAACTGCAAGACTTGCCTTTTACAGCAGCCATTGTACAGCACATATATTGGTAAAACCAGCTGACCAAACATGCTGGTAATAGGTGAGGTGCAGTATCTGCTGATTTGTGACGTTACACATTCAGAAGATTTTTGAAACGGCTCATTTTCCAGACACCGAAAAATAATAAACTGATTACCAAAAACTGTCTGGATGTTTGTGGGCTTATTTAAGACGCAATAAAGACCCAAATGGAAGTACACACATGTGCAATAGGTTTCCTCTGAAGTAGCCAAATCACGCTACAGACTAACATGCTAACGAGCTAGCATGCTGACGTGTGCAGCTGGACCAGGAAGGCAATTTCTGAACTGAGCTCGCTTGAGGCTTGGCTGAGAGTCAAACCGAAGGGAAAAAAACAAAACAAAGAGCGACAGAGGAGACGCTCACCACAGAGGCTGGCTCAAACAAAGGTCATAAGACCAATGAGGGGCTAACAATGATCCAATGAAGTGCAGTGTGCAACGTGCCTCTCTGCCCTCCCCTTCTCTCAGCGTGGGCCTGAGAAGTATGGAACAACAAGCACTGCCATCATCATAAACCCATCATAAAGCGGTTATGACTAAATCAACAGTTATGCTGCAGGGCTCAAATAATCAAGTGAGACGTTTTCGTACTCAAACAAAGCAAATGAGCCATGCAGAGCAATTGGCCAGAAACCTGTTAAAAGTCAAGGCTGGGAGCCAGGATTAAACATAAATAAAGAAGTGCCATCTAGGTTTCCTAATTGGACACAGGTTGACAACCCACTGAGTAGAGACAGGAAGAAAGGGCTGATGACAGAAATATGACTGAAAAGTGCATCATCTCAGTGCAGCAACCTGAAACGCAGAGTGTGCCAAATCGACAGCGGCTGCAGCAAACAGCAGTATCAACTCTGTTTACGTCAAGTTCTGAAACCTTTGAAGTTGACATCACCTAAAAGAAAATGCAGATAATGGATCCTACGGAAAAAAAATGATTAATGAGCGGAAGCACTGTGTCTCCAAGCGCTGAAGAAAAATAAATTGAATCAGCTATTAAAAGCAGTTAGCGGGGAAGCAATACAACTATTGGCAAAAAGTGGTAGAGGCATAGAGGCGTTAAGACTGACGGAACTGAAATCAATGGCTAAACAGTAAATAAGATCATGTTGACTGATGTTAGGGGCTAAAGAGTTGAGAAACTGCTAAGATAATTTTGGAAGAGGATTAGGGCCGCTGGAAAAACAAAACAAAACAAAAAAACTGATTTTTTTGTCAGAATTCAAGGAGTAATGCCAGAACTCTGAGGCAAAAAAGTCAAAATTCTGAGAAAAAAGTTTAAAGTCTGAGAAAAAAACTCAAGATATGAAATTAAAGACAATTCTGAGGGTAAAAAAAAAAGAAAAGAAAACTAATTGTGAAGTCAAATGAAAGTTAGCATTCTAATTTTTTCCAGTGGCCCCAAACCTCTTGCGTAGTAAGTCATCTGCATAAACTCCCTGACATTTAGCAGCTTGCTTGTTGTTTGGGAACGCATCACAGAGCAACTTGTGAGTATTTTTGTTTTGTTTGTCACTGCTGAGGCAACCGACAACATCAGCCGCACATAAATGACTCATATTTGCATCCCAAGTAATGTAATCTCCAACAGCAGTAGAAAACTTCAGATTTTTTCATAGTTTAGAAACAATGGAAGTCTTTGTTGTCCTTAATCAAACAGGATCGGTGTGCATAACTTGAAACATTTCAATTATTTCCCCTAAGTGAGGAACTGACAAATTATTTGCAGAAGTTCACATTTTTGTTGAAACATCCTGTAAATTAAGTATCGGGTTCAGTTTAGCTTCATCTTTCACATTTAGGACCAACATCATACAAAGAACGTAGCAAAAAGGAGGAGGTCTGACATCATGAAATCCAAAAGGTTACTGGCCAACGCTCCTGCTGCAGAAACAAAAACTATTGATATGCCGTGGGCTCGGCTGCAGACAATGGAAGGGCCTGTCCCACCTTCTCTCCCTCATGGCCTGGCATGGCAGAGATGTCACAGAGAGCACCAAACAAATGGATGGAGGGATAGGAAGGGAAAGAAAGGACGGGGAGGCGGTGGAGGAGAACAAACGCATTGTTCTCGGGGTGGAGAAAGCGGTATTGTGAGGAAGACAGATAGCTTATGTGGGAGAATGGAGTGAGGGAGGAGGGTGGGGCGCAAATAAGGACAGAAAGGTGAAACCTTGCTCCTTCTATTTATTAATAGCTGCCCTCTTTTTCTTTTTGCAGTCGGAGATAATCCATAATGCTGCTTTAAGGGGACACATCCTAAAACAGAGACACTTTCAGCACAGCTTCGCCTTTCATCTCCTTCAGCAGCAGATCAAAGATCAATTCAGGAGCATTTTCTGTCTGGGAACGCCACAAAGCCTCCAGTGAGTGCCTAACAAGTGGAAAAAAACCACAGGCGCTGAGCAGGCAGGTTTGAAGCAGCCTCCCCCCGCAGGTGCAGGCCTGGCCGGGTGACTTGATGTGAACTAACAGCACAGCTGTTTGAACACGAGCAGGAACCTCGGTGGGAAAGGCGGCTGGTGCGCAGCAACGTCCCGCAGGCGAGCCGCGTGCGCCAGCTGCCCCCCTCTGTAAACATCAGTGACACAAACATGTCGGGCACACACACTTTCACTCAGTGTCTTGAAAAATAATCCTTTTTCAAGGAATTTTAACCCAAACTTGACCACTGATTTGAAGAGGAAAGAAAAATGTAATAATAGTCTGAAAAGTGAGCATTGTAAAAGAAATATCAGTGATAAACAGTAAAATTGTGACAGGAAAAATCCATAACTAAAAAAATAATTTCAAACTGTTAATTTGATGTGAAAGTAATCAGTGATACGTACAAATTTTACATTAGTACATTGATTCTATAAGTTGTTTTTATTCTAGAAAAATCTATTAAAAACTGGAAGGAAAGTGCAAATGTTTTAGTACACTTGAGGTAAGACAAAACTAACTTACACTTTACTTTTCAGCAGAATATAGGAGCCTGTATAAAGCCAATAATTCCTTAATATTGATTAAAAAAAGCACTAGTTATAAGTGAAATAGTGTGTCCATGGAACAAGACATGTTAAATTTTGGGGAGTCAGGTAATGTATGTATTTGTCTCCTTCCACTTGACAGTTATACAATACTTTGTGTTGGTCTATCACATAAGCAACATTGACATCTGTGGCTCCAAAATGAAAATTTAAAAAAACATTAAAAAGGGTGTGAATACTTTTGCGAGGATCTTAAAAAGTCTTATTTGAGGAGGATTCCTTGCCCTCAAACAAGCTCAAAAATTAGTTTCGACTGCACCGCACCTTCAGCTATTTACTACAGTATCATTCTGCAAACACAATAAGCAACTGACTTAATTACATATTTGCTTTCTCAATATTTCATGCTCTGTCGCTTGTTTGATTTCTATTATGGCTTCTTCCATTTCTCGCTTTGTGTTCAAGCCAACCTCGAATGCAACAGTACAGCCGACAGCCATTTGAAATTCTGATTTCAGGAACAACCAGCAGGGCCCTTAGTTTCTGGTAAGGATGAAGGAGAAAGAAAGAGATGTGCTAATGATATTCATGAAGTGTCAGAAGTAACATGCAGGACAGGAAATGAATAAATTACAAACAAGGAGGGGGGAGGCATTAAGAAACTAAGCCTAGCTTTACACAAGGAGATGAAAAGAGGGGAAAAAATAAGCAGCAGACAGAACTAGACTCGGAATTTCAAAGCTACAATGACTTCTTTCTCAAAGTTCTTGTTCAGCAGACGCAGACCAGCCCACTCACAGAAATAATAGGCAAACCAACAGCCACACACTGGGAATACTTGCATATAGATAAACCATAACAAACAGCACCCTCACATGCTTTTGAGGACAGGAAATCCAAACCACTCTGCATGTGAAAACAGCGACATTATGCCACATGCCGAGCGAGTCACTGCAGCATTTCACATGTAAATATGCCCAACAGAAGCTGGAAAGATGCAAGCTGGCTCCACGCCGACAAACACAGACACAAGAATTACAACGACGGCGCTTTAGGTTCATTCCTGCTGATGCAAGAGAGGAGCGATAACCGGCTGCACGTCCACCCACTTTAAAACAGGGTGCTGAGCCGTGCATGTGGGGCTGCATGTGGGCAGAGTGGCACATTATCTAAAACACTCATGAGCAGATGTGAAGCAGGTTGGCCATGCTTGCTATGCCGTATCTTATTACTCGATCATTTATGGTAAGTGCTAAGGGACTAAACTAATAACCAAGAAAATTAGCTTGAGGAAGTATTTTTTTTATGTTTTTTGTGGCACTAGTGGCCTTTTTTTAACAGTCACTAGACAAAAGGCAGAGAGAGAAGTAAGAAATAATACAACGGTCCTCCAGAGGCTTGCAGCACATGAACCTACTATTGGGCCCCTAACCAGAGGTCACAAGCAGAACCGGTCCAGTGGGCCCAGTCATACATGAAAATTAATTTTCACACAGACTTGTTTACTGATGACAGCTGTGCAACCCTGGATGGTCCAGATGGACGCAGTAGTGGATTGGTGGTGGACGGCCACGACGTCAGCAAGGAGGTGGTGGAGTCATGCTTTGGGCTGAAATCATGGAGAGAGAGAGAGAGAGAGAGAGAGCTGGTCGGCCCTTTCAGAGTCCCTGAAGGAGTGAAAATGACCTCAGCAAAGTATATGGACTTTCTGACTGATCACTTTCTTTTATGGTTCAAAAAGAAGAGCCGTACCTTCAGCAGCAAAATCATCTTCATGCACGACAATGCACCATCTCATGCTGCAAGGAATACCACTGTGTCATTGGCTGCTATGGGCATAAAAGGGGAGAAACTCATGGTGCGGTCACCATCCTCCTCTGACCTCAACCCTATTGAGAACCTCTGGAGTTTCCTCAAGCAGAAGCTCTGAGGGTGGAATGCAAGTCATATCAAAACAGCAGTTCTGGTTCAGTCACCTGGTGACATTGTGATGTAGAGCAGTGCATCATCTGCATAGTTACAATAACTTATCTTTGTATTTGTAATAATCTGAGCTAGCGGTAGCATGAATATATTAAAACTTGGGGAACCCAGCATGGCGTTTTTGTTGCAAAGACACCTACTGAAACAAAGAAGTCTAAGACTCAAACCAGTCAGGTATTGCAGCAGATTTAGACCCAGTTCTCCAGTAATATAGTGCAGAAGTCCAACAGAACTGTGGCTTTGACGAGGGCAGTGTCAGTACTGTGGTGAGGACAGAAACTGGACTGAAGTACGTCAAGTGGTTGGTCATTGTTAAGAGATTGTTGAAACAGTTTTTCAATCACTTTGCTGATGGCTGGAAGGTTGCGACTTGCCTACAACTGTGCAATAGCAACTTGTTTAGATGTTTCTTTTTCAGCAACTGCTGTTTTTAAAGTGTGAGGGAAAACACCCGACAAGAGGGACGAGTATTATTTGAATCAGATCAGACACCATGACGGTCAAATCTACTTTCACACTTTTGTTGCATTTTCTTGTCGTACTGCCCCGTTTTTGACAGAAATGTTTCAAATACGGCTATTGTGACTTCCCCGGCAGTCGGTATAGTAGTTCAGATGCTTTCGGTTTATTTTATGGCCAACATTTTATTTTTTCACAGCGCTCCCTGCAGCTGTTGTCCTTGCTCCGTGTGAGTACATGTGGGCTAAACAAAACTCCCTGACAAGATAAAAATTTCCGACACAGGCACTCGTTTTGGCAAAGATGCCATTCAGAGAAACTCTCACAAAACAGAATCAAAACAAACCCATCACGAAGTGTCTCAGTTTGTCACAGGCACACCCATTTCTCAGATGAAATCATCATCCTGCTGAAAACTCTTCTCTACATCATAATCGCACGTCCTTGGCTCTCAAACCGCCTCCCCTCCTGTCTCCTCCTCACGTCTATGATTGATTCAGGCTGGACAGTTAGTAGATTTTCATCCATCCCATGCTCGCTGTCGGGGCTTCTCTTTTGTCCTGCTGTGAGCAACTGTCAGCTCTGCATCTATTCCTGCTCCTAATAACTTTCCTGGGCAGTTGGAAATCTCCTTGGCTTGTCCTCCTATTTCCGATGCATGCCGATTGCGCCTTTTTTTTTTTTTTGCTGCTGCAGGAGAAGAAGCTGGGCACAAGTATTGGTATGCCACCTGCGTGCTTTAGCAATGTGAATTTCAGATAAAGATCTATTAAAAGCGGTAACTGCCAAATCGATGATGGTTTGGGGATTTATGTGCACGGCATGCGCCGATATGTTTATGCAATTTTCGCCCTCAAAAGGGAAACCGTAATGAGTGAACGAACAGCTTCAATAAATCAATAACAAATTACAGGAAGCTTAAAACTGGTAGACGCCTTTATTTTCATTCAACAACACTAAAAAGGAGAAGATATTTACAATTACATTGAGATTTTCATCATACGGCTGTAGAGACTCAGTAGTAGTCCTCCGGGTCAGCTTTCTCCCCTTGATTCTGAATCTGCTGCTGCTTCTTGTACAAATCAGCGATCTGCAGGGATCGAGGAGGAAGAGGAGGAGGAGCAACGTTCAGATAGATAGAGGGAGAGGAAGACAGAAAGCAGGAGGGAAGGAGGAGAAAATCATGAAGTCGGGTCAGTAACATGAAGAGGAAAAGCTAAAAATAACAGTTTGATTATTCATATCCCGAGCTTTGAAGTCGGTGACTCGGAGCTGCTGACTGGGAGGCTGTGTTCATTTATCAGGGTTTAGGTCGAGAAGAGGGGTGAGGGGACGGGGTGGGACAGTGAATAATGGGCACGCAGCAGGGGGGACTCAGAGAGGAGGAAAACAATGAAACATCACATTATTTATCGAGGTGAAGCTTTGATTCTCCACCTGAAACAGACTGGGCCCCACATGTTCTGGCTCAGGTTCAGGTTCTCCTGACTTCCTCCAACTTCAACGTTTTAATTTAATCCTCACTGGATGGAAACTCTTTCCACCCGGTGCATCACAGTGAATTAGAATGTTATTTCAACTTTATTTAACTGAAAATATAAAACTCATATAGATTTATAACAGACTAAGCAATGAGTTTCCAGAGTTTATTCTGAAACTCATCAGACACTATTAGCTTACATCTAATTAAAACCTAGCATTAAGATTTGCATAAAATTACATCAACCAATGTAATTTTTACACAAAATTAAATTGAGCAAAAATCAGACCAAAGATAAAGATGGTGGGGTTTCCAGACTGCAAAAAATACAAAATCTTACCAAGTATTTTTGTCTAGTTTCTAGTGCAAATATATTAACATACATGATATAAGACAAATAACTTACAAGTAACTTTTCAGCAAGAAATAGGAGCTTGTTTAAGTCAATAATTCCTTAATATTGCTGAAAAGGCACTAATTGTAAGTAATAAAACAAGACATTTTAGTTTATAATATGGGAAAGATATCTTGTTCCATGGACCAAAAAGAACAAAAATACTTGGTAAGATTGAGTTGTTGCAGTGCAAGCAAACTAATAGAAGGTTTGTTGGAAGGAAAAGTGTGGTATGTCGCATAAATAACATGGATAAATGAAGGCTGTGATTTTGAAGCTTCAAAAGTAACCACACAGATTAATCCAGAATATTTTGCAATGTCATTGATTCAGATGAAAGTAAATTCAGCATTTTTTTCTTTTAAAGGAAATCAAGGTCTCAGAGTGTGGAGAAACACAGAATCCAAGCAATTTGAGGTCCAGTGAAAGGTTTCCACAGACTATCTGGACTATCACTGCTTTATGCCTTTGTCTGCTGAGAAGGTTAATGGAGATGCTGGTTTTATTTCCAGCAGGACTTGGCAGCTGCCCACACTATCAAAACTATCAAATGTAAAAAGCTGCTCAATTTTACATTTGGATGTTTTTGCTTTTTTTCGGCCGCGTCAAAATTTGCGTATTTCACAAAACTGCAACTAAAACTTTTTTTGCATCACACAAGTCACATGATCAACAACCGGATGTTACTTCTGGCGGAAACTACGGAGACGACGACGACAGGAAGAATTTGGTGGATGATGGCATGGCATGTTTTCTAACGGCTCGTCGCGTGAACAAACGTATTCATGTGTGATTTTAATTGAGTTTTTTATTTAATGGAAACACAGCAATTGCGGAATTGTGTTTTTTCGACATTAGCAGAGTACTGACAAGGTTTTGCACACATTTGTACCGGTAATAGTAACAGCTACTCACCATGGTGATCCTGTTCTTGCCTAATATAAACCTCAAAGTAAATCTATGGAGTATTGCCAATCTGCATTAATACAGCAATTCATGCAAAAGGAGCCCCAACCACTTACTTAGTGTACAACTAATAGTTTTCAATAAGATGATTTTTCTGAATTAAAAGTAATTTCATTGATTTCAGTTTTCATTTATAGAAATAAAAGCTTGAAATAAATCACTGTATAAAATATATATATTTTTTTTTCTTTTATAGTTGAATCACTGTAATAAATTACATTTTGACTGCCATTCTTATTCCTTGAGATGCAGCTGTACATTTACATCCTGCTGATGTTCCACCTTGATTCTCAAAAGTAATGAACACACCTCCACACTCTGCATTCGAGTCACAGACAGTTTGGAATGTAAAACGGTTCAGACGGGACTCGGGCTTGTCAAGGAGGTATTGGATCTTCGGCCTTAGTTTGTACATCAAGGACAACTTTGGTCAGACCTGTGTATAAACTTTTAATTCATATAGATTTTTCCCCTCTGAAACAAGATAAAAATCAGACGGCATCAAAATAGTCTGACGCTGCGTCAGATAGCATATTCCCCTGTGAAGCTGTGACAGTTGGTGAATTTCTCCGCTCACAGGGAACCAACAGCTCTGCTTTATTCCTCGGTTTGTGAGCATCACAGAGACTCGAGGAATCAGTTTGTATCCAGTTTTTGCAACATACCAAATTCTGCAGATTTTAAAAGAACAGCAGCTGTGAAATGGTGAACTGTGGTTAAAAAAAAGTGTCAATTTCCTGTTTAGGAGCTTTTTCATGTTCTTGGTTATCTCATATGAAAGGAGGAAAACAAAGAAAAACACAAAAAATTACATATTTTTTACTTGCTTATTAAATGGAAACAAAAAATTCAAATAAGCCTTAAAAATGATCTTGTCATCCCTCTAAAAAACTAAACTAAAAAAACTGTATGAACTTGCAGCAAATGTTTTAAATAAATAAATTTCCCCCCTTGTTTATTATGTAATTGTTAAATATCTGCAATGTAATCGCTGAATAAAAAATATTGTTTATGAGTTGGCAATCAGAATTAAAAATTACCTCAAAGAAAATCAGAAACCTGTCAAAACTGGATCAGAGCAACTCTACGAATATCAATGTTTAAACCAGATGTAAACCAAGTTTGAATCGTTTCTCACAACAAATTGATATTTTTTGTGCTTAATGAGGAATAAATAGTCTAAATATAAATCACTTTATCTCATATTTTTAACATTTTTCACAATATGGTCCTAATACTCGGAAACATTGCACAATAAATATTTTTTAAAAATTAAATATAAATTCTGGGCATGAGGTGCTTTTAGAAACTAAAAACAAAACAAAGTCTCAAAAACTTGTGTTTTTAATTTTTTTCAATGGATGACAAAGCTGCATCTCTTGGTGCACAGGGGGTTAATTTCTGCTTCCAAAGATTATCTGACTAGTTAAAGACTATGTTAGAAACATAGTCTTTAACACAAGACTATGTTTGTGTTAAAGTTGTGCTAACAGGAGTTAGCCTGTCAGTGAAGCTATCCAGGCCTCACGTAGCAATTTAATGCTAAAAAATGTAGCAGCAGCACAGACGTCCCCAACGCTAATGTCAGCGTCTGCAGTCCATATTTCTAAAGAAGTTTCTTGAATGTCAAGGGTTCATAAAACACAGGAAAACTGAATGGGTAAAATAGTATTTTGCAGGAATCTGACAGCTGAAAAACATAAATAAGAGATTAAAAACAATAAATATCTTTGTTGCTCAGCTCATGTTGACACTTATTCAGCAATCAGGATTGAAGATGCTGCTCCTTTTGTTGATCTGTAGATTTGGATTAAAATGTGATTAATTCCAAACCAGCAAAACACTTGGAAGTTTGTGGTTGTGATTGTAATGTGGCGACTTTAACAGTGATTTTTTTTCAGTGTTGTATGTTGGTCTGAATCTGCAACTGAGCCTGAAAGAAGCAGCAGCTTTGCTCAAACTGCTGCAGGAGACTCATGCATCCACTCCTGCTTGCATGAGAAATAAAAAATAACACGCTGTCCTTGCAGTGCTGCTCACCCTTGAAATTTTACAGGACCGCTTTTGTGAAGTGACCATGATGATATTGATTATGATGCGCCCGTCACATTTCTGTGACACTTTAAGAGATCCAAACAAACATGACAGATTTTTTTTTTAAACCATGTTGGAGTCATTTTTAGACTGCAGAAGGTCAACGTGCTTAACCTTCTGCTTCAACGCTATCCGGTTAGCGTGTTTGGTTGTGTACTGGAGGCTTTGTGCTTTAATGCTTGGCTGGTTTTCTGCTTAACGTCACGTACCTGAGCTCCGGTAGTGGCGTCCTCGGGCTTCTTGTCGTCTCTGATGCGAAGGAAACGAGGGAACCGCAGAGAAATGCCTTTCTCTGCATCCACCTGAAGACAGGTTTAGCCATTTTAGTACTGTAAAAAGCTGCTGGTACATATGAGCACTTATTCCTTGTAATTGTAATACACTCTTTTAAGATTCAGGACTTTAAAGTAATTATGAGCCCATTTGTTGAGTTTAATTCAAGCTGCAAGACTTAACCCTTTGTCCTGGTTTAATTTATGCCTTTCTAAGCCTTTTATTACCTTCCGTGTGCTGAAGGATCACATTTTCTTTTACCGAATACCCAAAACTGCTTGAAAACGAATCAAATGCTGGATGTAATGACTTTATCCAACGTTTTTGAAGTATTAGAAAATATGTAAATTCCCTCTTTTTTCACTTCCACCTCATCCAAAGTGCAGGTTGTACAATTACAAAAGCAGAAAGCTTGACACGAATATAAAAGAAGGCAAATATATTAAAATACCATGTATTTTCAGAGCAGCATATTGATGCTAACTTTTTTACTCTGCCAACCCACTGCTCAATAACAAGTATCGTTCCGCTAAATCCGGCTTCTTTAGCAGCAGTTTCATTAACTCAAGTAAGACGCATTAATTATGACTCTTCATTCAGGGCAGCAGACCAGAATGACGGGATTTATCTGCACAAACACACAAGGGAGCGGATTAACGCCGGCTGAACTGACCATTCCCATGGCAGCCTTGTAGACGGGAGACAGTGAGAGGTCGGCGCACTTCACCTCCCAAACCTGCACAGCGTCCAGCCACACGTCGGGCTCGGCTGATTGGTCCACGCGGTAGTATGGGCGGGGCTTGGCCAGGATGTGCTCCTGGAAAATAGGAAATCAGGAATGTTAAACACAAGCTTGTTTATTTATTCCATTCTTTTTCTAGAGTTCAGTCTCTTTAAGACAAATTTTAATATATAAATAAGAAAGTTCACCATTAATTTGTAGAATTTTCTTTTTCCTTTTACAGAGGTAAAGTTTTAAATATGAAACCCAGATGGATGGATGATTGACTGACTGGACAGACAGAACAGGAACACAATGATGCATCAAAAGAGATTGATGAAAAGACAGCTGGACAGAAAGAGGGACGGTTGGATGGGAAAATGACTAGAGTGGAGGATGAAGGGAGAGACAGAGTGGATGACAGAGAGAAAATCAAACCAGCAGGTAAATAGATGGATGGAAGTATTAGACTATCTTTACAAAGCCTCACTTACGGGTTCAGATTTTGGCCAATTTTTTAATTATTTTTTGTCTGAAATGTTGATGAACACAGCAAGAAAGTCACTGAGTTGGTAACTCAGTTGGGATGACTGTTGTTAACTGGAAACATGCAGACATGAGCTGATGGGAATGTCTGTCAGTCAAACCTCTCTGATGGCAGAGAAATAAAGGCGAGGTTGATTTTTAGACCTTTGCAGCAGTAGATAAGATCAGCGGATAAGATCGGCTTCTCAAAGTGCTACAAAAAAACTTAACCAATGCAAAAACAATAAAAACTCATTTAAAATATCAATCATAAGATCTTAAGAACAAGAATGTTCATTTAAAAATGTGAAGCAAAAACATTTAGTGTGAACAATAAAAATAAAACATTTGGAAACCTTGTTAAAGGAATAAAAATGACATTCCTGGAGGTGAATCAGAATCTCAGTCTGACCTTGATTTAGATTAAAAAAACATTTCTGAGTGAATTGTTAACTAGACTGTAGCAAGCCAGATAACTGGGTCACATTAAAGCAGTGCTGCTGTTTCTCAGCACATGATTTATACTGTAGGAATTCAAGGTCTAATGCTCTAATACACACTGAATTACAATGCATGAGCTGGCAGGTGTGCAGATTATTAAAAGTTGTGGCTGATTGTCATAAGTTTTGTCGAGGCTCAGAGTTGTAGTCTATAAATTACACTCAGAAACATAATTCAACTTTTTTTATTCTGATGCAACTCCTAAAAATAAAGAAGCAAACACATTTAGTATTAGTCCAGAATGCATCTGAACTTTAGAAACACCTATTAGGGCTGTTGTGTTGCTTTGGAGAGCCATACTCAGACTTATTAAGACGTAGAACTCAACTATCAATGCTAATCAGCAGCTCAATATTCATCCAGTAGAAAGGCAAAGTTTTAAAGTGCAGCTTCACAGAAAACAAATGTCAGCATTATTTTTAATTGACTGGCTTAAAACAAGCTCAACAACTCACTAGTGTTGCAAGATATAAGAACAACACTGACAACACTGTATTTCTATCAGCATAATTTACTCATTTTGACTTTTTGCATTTTGTTCACTACAAACAAGATGCAAATAAATATCTGTTACTGCACAATAACATATATTTCCATTCACTACAAAAAGATGAATACCCTTTTTGTTTGATAGGAAATCAGACTAAACCTTCTCTGTTTTTGGTGAGTTAGAATTACTTTCTTACTTTTTTCAAATTCATATGTTTATAATAGATGAATATTTGGTAGAATTGACTTTTAAACTATATTTAGGTCAAAGGTTTTGGGATTTTCTTCCACAAGCCTCTCTTAGTAGCTTGTGGGGTACTAGTCCATTTATCCTGAGAGAACTGCAAATCTTTTCAACTTTGGGGACACTTTTGTTTATGAGAGTGAAGCCATATTTCCATCAACAGTTTTAAATGGGCATTGTGAAGTATCACTTTAGAAAACATTGACGGAAATGGCAAAATTCTAAATGACTTCTTCAATTTAGCAATTTCCCCCAAATGTAACTATGGTTGTTAATATTTCCACTTTAGTTCAATCAGACCACAGGAAATGTAACCAAAAATTTTATTCTTTGTCCCAGAATGCATTTGTGAACGTTTTGCGTTGCTACTGGAGTAACGGCTTCTTCCTTGCAGAGCGGCTTTTCAGTCTATCCTCAGTTGAAGCTCTGTTTCACCGTGAAAGATATTCTCTCCTGCTAGCTTCACTCAGCATCTTTAAACACAAAGTTCTGAATTTAAAAAAGTAAAAAATACTTATATAACTACATTGACATTTTTATGAATTTAGAGTTTTAGAAATAATTTTGATCAACCTAACTATCCAAAAACAATTTGCCTGATTTAATGTCAGACAGTTTGAAAAAAAGAGCTTTGTGTGTCTTGTAATTTAGTGAATGGAAATATCTGCTTTCACCCATAAATGAAATCAGATGTGGGCTGTTATTCTCTGCAAATTTTATAGGTTGTTTTAGTTTATAGATTCTAGTTCAATGACTTCTTTTGTCCCTCGAATATTTTTTGGGTTTGGTTAATTTTATATAGTAACTTCTAGATCAAAAACAGCTAAAATGAGCAAATTTCAGAACTTTTCAACCTTATTTTTCCAATTCTGTTTCTCTAAAACAAAAATATGTGCACTGAAATCAAAGGAAGCATGATAAATGTGAGAAAGGCTTTCGCTGCTTGGGCGTTACCCAGCCTTTCTCTGTGACTTTACAGACTATTACACACACCTTGCTGATAAAACAGTCTTCGATGGTTGACCACACCTGATCATGCTAGCATGTATTCCCTGATTTCTACAGAACCAGTCCAGACGGAGTCTACTGAAAAGCTCTTCATGGATGGATTTAAAATAGTTTCTTTACAGGAATCCCATTCATTCACATAGACAAATTTCTATTTTAAACACCAGGGTCTCCAGTATAATGGGTTCTAGTATAAACAAAACAAAGCAGCACTGAATGAATTGCCTAATTTTTCGTCATATAATTACTTCATTCTTGTATGTATGCATACAACATTAAAATTAGTGGCTTAATTGCTATTCAGGAAACTTTCTGTTTAATTCAAGTGCTTGTATCTATCTACCTCAGACAGTCTGTTGATGCTGTGGGTCAGTTTAGTGCAGAAATCACTTCATTTTGAATGAAAAACCTCATTAAATAGGTCAAGTACTCTATTAGGTGATGCATGTTCCTCATGCCTTCAGGAATATAATAATTACACTGTACATTAAATTACAAACTTGACATATTAGCACAGGGCAGCTGTTTCTGCTGCATGCAGCAGTGGTGATGATTTAATGCATTCATTCAGAGTGAGTAAAAATGTCTTAAATTATTTTGTAATTTAATGTTTGGTCATTATTACAATTTACTTTAAGGAAGGTGAGAGCTAAAAACCAACTATTTTTCATGTAATTTCTGTTGGATTTTATTAATGCTTTTCTCATTTTTTCCCCCTCTTCTTTTTGTGAAAGGTCAGGCCTTTGTTTTGTTTTGATTACGTCTGTCTTTCAAATTTTTACTTTATTGAGATTTATTAGCTGATATTCTGACTCTTACATTCTTTTCTGCATTTATAAAGTCTTTTTACTAGCCTGTTTTTAGTTTTATTGCAGGCGGGAATTAATTTGTTTCTTCTTTTTAACAAAAGTGACATAAGCCCTTTATCTTAATTGCATCATAATCGAAAACCACACATCAACAAAATAAATATTCCCAAACAAAAACCTTTTTTGTGAATAGCTAAGCAAGAAAGCTATTCATAACAACAGAGTTATGTGGTTATTCACCCATCAGATTGGTGCAAAGTGCTGTTATATCGATTCATGGAACTTCTTTGAACAAAGTACTTCTTTAGAAATGTGGACGCTGATATTAGTGATGTAGACGTTCGTTTGGTGCAACATGTTTAGCATTGTGATGCTATTTTTAGCTTGAAAAGCTTCAATGATAGAATGATATAGACTGTCATTAAGTCCTTTAAGCACAACAATAGTCTTTTCCAGCGTCCCATTAGATTGTTTTTTGAAACAAGAAATAATTCCCAGTGAACCAAGAGAAGTGGATTTGCCATCTGTCATTGTTTGTGCGCCAGATTTACTGTTGTACCAGAAACACTTGAAAACAAGGGTTCCATTGTGGAACTTTAATATGCGAGAAATAAAAAGTGATTAATCTGTGTAATTAATAGAAATTAAAGCATTTAAAAAATATATTTAAAATGTTTTTAAATACTTGTCTGTATAGAGTTCAATAATGACCACATTAAAAAGGTTTTATATCAGAATAATGATACATTTTGCAGACTTTATCAAATATCTAAACCTCCCGACTCACATCCTGGTTTGGACGCTTCAAGTTTATGAACAGCAGCAGCTAGAAAGGAGCCAGCAGAAATCACTGATGCTCCCCTTCCCTCCCAGAGGAAACTTTTTAAACTGGCGCTGCATTCTCAGAGCCACAGCCACCTTTAAGGACCGTTACCATCCGTCTCCCAGCATGCCACCCCCCACTCTCCCTTCCAGCCTTCAGGAAAAAAGACATAGATCAAGCAGATGCTTGTTGTGGCTTCCACACAACAAGCATCTGCTGCAGGTCCTGCAGGGTGTTAACCAGCTTCTTCTCACAAGCTGTTGGGATGAGGAACAGACTATGTCCAACCCTGCTGGCAGTAAACAAATAAGTTTTTTTTTTTTTTTTGATGCATACTTTTTTTTTTTTACCATAACAAATTGCTTTTACAGTTTTTGTTATATTTTTGATGATCCAGAGGTGAAAAGGGTTACTTTTTTTCTAACTAAAACCCTTTAAATCAAATGGAAAACTCCCACTTCTTCAGTCGGAAAATAGCATGTTGTTTGAAGTAATTTGTTTTGAGTTGTTAATTTTGTTATTTTATGTTACTTTTAATGTTGGAGTTCTCATAAAATTACTACATTCCTTTAATATTACTTTATTCTCATATTATTTGAACTTTATTGTTATATGACTTTATTCTTGCATTACTACAACTGTATTCTTGTAGTATTGTGACTTTATTTTGTGAAAAAAAATCAAATAAAATCTTAGCCAAGCCCTGATATTTTGTTGTAAATTTGACCTGAATTCAAGGTCAAAATAAATAGAAGCTGTAAAACAAAATGGCAGCTTTGAGCGTGCTTACCTTAGGGCTATTTCATAAGGCTGAAAAACTTCAGCAGCTCTCATATTAATGCGAAATAGCAGGAAAACACTAATCAGGAAAGGAAACTTAGACTGGCCACTTAAAAGCTAATTGGTATGTCTCTAGTCAGCATATATCTGTAATTTCTGACTTACTTCTAGAAATACATAAACATCACTATCAATTTAATTCATCTGATTAATAAGGAAAGAAGAAAACTAAATAAGGAGCAACTTTTTTTAACATTCAAAATAGTTTTAGATTGAAGCAATTTTATAAATAAAATTATTAGTATAACATTTTACAATAATCCCTAGTGCTTTACACTGGGTGAAATAGCATAAAATGTGTAAAACACAAAACAGTAGAATAAAGTAAGAAAATAAAAATCTTAAAGTACTGAGTATTAAAAGTCTAGTTGAACATGAATGTGTTGATTGTTTAATTTTATTCTAAATAAAACTACACATTTAATACAAAAAATATGAAGATGACTTGTAAAATGGACACATTTTTTAAACCACAAACAATAGTTGAAATGTTCAGTCAGCAAAACAATGTAAAAACTCTAAAGCAATTCTTTATATAACTCTGAAGAGGATAGTATTTGTTAGAGAAATATCTAATCCATTCAAATCAAGCTTTTTAACAAGCGAAAGGAAACTGGTGCTAGCACAAAACAACCTGTTTCACTTTTATTCCATTGTTATTGGTTAAAAAGCCTCCAAGTGATTCAAAAATCAGAATCTGAGCAGTGAAACGAGGGTTCAGGCTAGTCCTCATTTTAACACAGCACCTCACCACTCAGAGCCGTGTAAACAAGCCAATTGTCTCCCTGCCGAGAGTCCTATTGGCCTGCAGCGTCGCTGCAACAAGAACAGCACGGCCACACTGCCGGCTCGCTTTAATTCACCATCCATCACTTTCATTACAAACCTCTACAGTGTAGGCTTTATTGGCTCCAGAAAAAAAAAGAAAAAAGAAAAAGTTTTAAACCTCATTCTCAGTCGCTACTTCTGTGAAGTGGTTTACACAACAGATACTTAAATCTCTAATGTTTAAATGATTTCTTTGTCGATGTAAAATAAATAAAAAATGTTGTACATTAACGTATACTTAGAAATGTTGTTTCGAATTCGACAAATTGCTCCATTCTCTGCTGAAACAGCGGCTCTAAATGAGCCAATGAAGTCAAATGAAGTCGGGCTCTCTCAACAGCTATCATTTTCAGAGAGCGGTTGACAACTGCTTAAAATGCTGCTGCACCGCTGCTCTGGAACAAACCTCTTCTAATGTAAATTGAAAAAGCAATTCATTACCCAAAGTCAGAAAACGCCCCCACAGTTCCTCTCAACGCTGTATTTTTTATTTATTTTTTTTTTAAAAAGGTGAAGCAGCAGTAATTCATGGATTTCCACATTTGCAAAGCAACTGAATATATTTCTGTGTTTAGCTCTGCCTCTTCTAAGGATAAAGCCACTGAAAGAGTTATTGCGGTCATTAGCGATAAGTACTTTGCTTGGTTTTGCAGACTGTAGCCCGGCTCAGGGTTTCTGTGTTTGGTAATGTGAGCTTCCTGGAAAGAACCTCTGATGAAAGTATTGCATCTGATAATGAGATGTATGTTGTTGTTGCCTCTTTCCTGCACAAAGCTACTGGGGTAGTTAATACATCCATTCACTATTTGCTTTTTCTTCCACACAGAACAGTCTTTCTCAAACTGTGGTCCCCTAGAAACCCCCTACCGGTCCGCAAGGTACTGCAAGTAATTACCATTAATTTGTCTTGACTTCAGCTCAAAATGCGACACATACAGCTAGCTTACCAAAGGACTGCGTTTAAAAATGATAATGGATAAGTGGCTCAAAACAAGGTCACTCAAAAGAAAAACCAAAGATACCGCTGGCTTATATGATCGAAGGAGGCCAAGAGTTTTGATAAGTCATTCATGAATGATTTGATTCTTTTGAACGGGTCTATGACCGTGTCTCAATTGGTGAGAACAGTTATTTGTTTAACGACTTTTCTGGCTTATAATGCTCTGCTTGCGTGCCTACAGTTATTGCTATTTTGAGGATTTTTACTTCTGCCAAAGCAACTCAAGTCTATTTTTCTTTTATTATGCTTCTAAATTACAAACCGTCCTAAAATGTTACTAATTCATACAACACTTGGTAGTAAAGAACAACTTCTTTCTTTTTTTTTTATGTGTTTGAGATAATCAGAAAGCTTAAAATCCACCTTTTCAGAATATGCAAATAACTCAAAACACAGAGTGCCACCCTTATGAAGATAAACAAAAGGAGACAAAAATAACTGAGTTAAGGCACTAATATTTTCATGTCAGATTGTATATATTAAGATGTTGTGTTATTGAGGGGCAATCTTGAGTTAGGTGGTCTGTGAGTGTTTGTTTAATGGGTTAAGCCTGAGAAGGACCACGATTAATTGCTTTACATTGAATGATTTCAATTTGCAATTCCTAATTGCAAATTGAGTTCTCTCCAAGCATCTGAGTTAAGGAGGATGATTCTGATTGTAAAAGAACAGGGTATCAAAACAATAAACGGTAAAGCAGTCCTGAAACTTATTATTATTTTAGCCCAGCTTTTCACTTCAACACTCATGCAGCTCTACTTCACCTTTAAAAACTTGTAATGCTGCTCCAGATCTTCATCCTTAAAGCCTGTCCCGATCTGCAAAGAGATGAGAAGAGATAAGAGAGGCACACACTCATATATACACACATTCCCTCGTGGGGCGACAGCAGACATTTGGCAGCAGGAGGCAGAACACAGAAAGGCGAGCAAATCCCCCCACAACTCGAGCATCTTGTCTGCCTGATTCGCTTAAAGTGTCATGTCGCCTCTCAAAGGATTTGAACTCGCCGAGACACCAGTAAACACCTAAAAGGATGACACACGCTGTGGGAAAGGGGGAAAAAAATGTAGGCATATCATGAAAATTTAGCATTTAGTCACCGGCAGATATATTCTGCAAGTGACCGTGAGAAGTTTAACTGTACGAGAGCGAGGCAGCATTCAAGGTTTAGAGGTGTTTAATTCAGCTGTGGGACCTTTATGCATTATTTATCTGTTCTCCTAGCGAGTCAGCTGTGGTACAGTGTGTTAGGAGTGAGAACCCAACACCTCTTTCACTGAGCCAATTATAGTGACTTGTTTGTTTGGTTGGACTGATAATCAAATTCCTCCAGCAGCTTAATCCAATCAATAGTGCTGTTTGACTGTGAGATAACATTACAGAAGCCTACAGGCGTTAAAAACGTGTTTGTAGAAAATGGCTGAAGTTTGACGATAGAGGAAGATATCTTTACCATGAAAGAATAATTTTAGGAATTCAAAGGAGTTAACTTTTCCTTCCTTAGACACTAACTCTCAATTTAAATGATTAACGCAACTAAATTAACGTACCTAATTCATTAAATAAACAAAACTAAAATAAACACAAGACATCCATTTTACTCTTTCTTCTAAAACTTTAGGTCTTAATGCGGAAATTGTGATGTTTGATACACATTTTTGTTATTGAATTCAATTAATTCTTTTGTCATGGTCATGAAAAATTCATACGCTTTTTAGCTAAATATATAATAAAGTGACAAATGGATGCAAAAGAATTCCCCCTTCAAGTCTCATAAACACCAACTATAAAATTATCACCATATACACAATAATATCCAATAAAAAGCTAATATTAAACCGCAACAGTGATACTGCACCAAACCTTTTTCACAGAAAGCCTGTCTTGTAATCAGAATCTTTTAGAAATGGAGATCTGAAGTGAGTCTGAAAATCTTAAAATGATCTAAAACTGGAAAATACAACAAATTTCACACTTTTCCAGGACTACGAGGAATCCTCAGAATTTCAGTCTCCCTCCTTCACAAGTATAAACCATGTGATAAAGGGTTGTTTTTCCTTTTATTCCTCTGATTTCATGCTGTGCCAAGCATTGTAGGGCTCAAGTCTTTCTTGTGTAGCGTTCACTTCTGCACCAAAATGTTGTTTTGTATTTTTCGTCGAAAACCAGTAAAAAAGTCTGTAGCTCTGAGTCATCCATGCCTGTTAGGCAAGCAGGCAACAAATGATACAACAAAATCAGAATATTGTATTTTAACTTTTTATATTTCAACTCGGTAATCTAGAATTTGACGGTTCACACTGCAAACAAATAAGTTTAGATTACATACAAATGTGGAAAAAAGTCCAAAGGGAACAAACGAAATAAGATTTCACCAAGGTGTCCTTGCAAAGCTAACATCACCTGAATCTAAAAGTCCAAATATAAAACTGTGTGCAGCTTTTTACAATAATTTTCACATTGGCTCTGAATGTTGTGGCAAGGGCATTTCACTAGGACATGAGCATAAATGTGATCTGCAGGGGAAAAAGAAACAGTGAGTCAACCGCTAACGTATGATCCTCTGGTTTCTTTTGTTCGGCCTCTGCTTCACGCCCAGCGTTGAGGGAGCGAGAGGATGATGAAATGCTGCACACACAGGAGCGCTGGATGCTGCAGTCACACAGCATCAGCTCACAGCCACTGCTGGGCTGCAGCAAAGCAACACAGATAAATGGCATATTTACACAAGTTCAGCTGAGTGTTTCTGTCGTCCAGTTCATGTGTCCTGCAGAACGTGTCCTTCCTGATTTCAATCCACACAACCGTCTCAGTGAGATATTCAGATGGCTGGCTGCCATTTCTCTTTTGTTTTTTAAATAGAATTACAGATAAAAGTACTAAACTGCAGTCAATACTCTGCCTTAGGTCAACATCTGTTAATATGGGATAAAAATGATTTGCTTACATAACAGTTTTTATGAATATACGGAATCATACATGGGTCGGATTTTCTGTCTGGATCATTTTCACTGACTTTTTTTTGTATTTACAAAACAACAGTGGTTTAAAAACTATTTGAAGATTTAAAAAAGGGAGGCAGAGTACCAGAAGGGAGTATGCAACGAAATATTATTAAATTAAATTGCATCTAAATCTTTTGGCAATTCCTCGAAACAATCAAAACCTAATGCAAAACAATCATGAGAATAGAAGTGCATAAAAAATAGATTATATAGAGAAATCAGCGTTCCTAGTCCTGTGAATCCTAAATCAACTCCAAATGCTCCAAAATTGATTTTAAAATACGTTTAAGTCTTTGCCACTTTGTCACTCCTATTTGCAAGTATTCTGCATGTCCACTCGCCCACAATGGAAGGCTGTTTCGCCCACGTACGCATTTTAAATAATTCTTTGATATTTTTTTTATTTAAGAAAAAGTCAGACACCTAGGATGACGTACTACTGGTAATTTAAGTTATATAATTTTATGAACAAACTTATTTTTGTTTAAATATAAACTGAAGGAATTTGATACAGCATAGAAGCTTATAGAATAGTTTTAAATAAATTATATATTTGTTTATAATATCTTCTTCTCCAGTCACACAATTTAAACAGAATCTCCAGACTGTTGGAATAGAAAAATTGGTTTCTGAAACTAAAATCGTTTCTGGATCAAATCGTGACCCTAAAAATCAGAATCAAATCACTAGACACTGAAAGTGTTGTATCTTTATATGGACATGTTTTAATTAAAGAACACCAGCAATGATAGATTCTTTCTGATCATGTTAAACCCACATTTATTTAAATGTATTATGAATACATTTACACTGAACAGAATATAAAAAAGGGGAAAATTATACCCAAACTTTCGACATGGAATCATTTTTTTTTCATGGGTCATGCTGGCTTGAAGGCAGCTTACAGGGAGAACATTTTGTTAAAGAGGTTTATGTTATCACTTTGTTCTCACCTGCAGTTATTATTAGGAACATGGGAGGGAAATCTCTGCAAGACGGACAGTGTAAAAGGTAGAGGACATGTGCAGCTCCTCTGTAGTACTGTTTGCATTTAAGAGTAAAAACAGCTTAATTAAAAAAACATGAGATAAGTTAAAATATTGCATTGACTTTAGATGCTATGTTTTGTCAGATCAGACGTCGGCGGGATTTTTCCTAATACCAAGTAAACAAGGTGGCACCAAATCAAAAAGTTCATCCTCTGCAACATAATCTAGTTCTTATAAACAGAATTACAAATAGTATTAAGGTTGAGGCTTTAAAAAATGTTTGTGTTTTATTTAGGCCCAACTTTAGTTGCTTGTGTTTCAACTGCAGCAGGTAAAATTATGTCTAGGAATTTAAATCCAATCAAAACAAAGATTACTCTAAGCTACAGTTGTCTTACAAGCATCTGTCTTTCATTTCAAAAAGATTTGCAAACTAAAAAGATATTAAAGGATTTTAGACTATTGTGAAAATGTACCCAGGAGAGATGGAAATAGAGACATAAAGATAAAGTTAGGAATAAATAAAGCAACGTTTCCTAAATAAAACAGAGACATTTTTGAAGACTGCATGTGTAATTTCCCCACATCTGTTTTAAGATGTTGCTGTGAATAAAGTGATTCACTGGGTATTTTAAGAAAGACAAGAATTAAGTTTTAACAGTAAGTTAATAACTAAATTGAAAGCCGGGCCTTCATAGGCCTAAAATATGCGCAAAAATCATCATAGAAATGCATGTAAATAAAAAACTAACAGAAAGGTGACTGAATACGTTAAGGTTATGACTAAATAATAAACTTTGTACAATTGGAACTAAGAGCTTGGAAAGCAATATTCATGTCAAAAAAATCTTCAAATATATAAATCTTCAAAGAATTAGGTTTCTATATATAAACGTAAGCATTAATTGGACAATTAAAAACAATGAAACAGTGTGATTTTACTATCATACAGCCAGGTTTTGGTTTGCTGAGATGCTTCAGTCAAAAGAGGAATGTCGTGGTGCCAATACAGTTCTGCTACAATTGCAGCGAACTAAATCTTTTTCTTTTTTCTTTAGGGGTAAAAATACTAAGAAAATAATTTTAAAAAATGGAGATGGGGGAATTTAGAGGACAGAGTAGAGAACAAACTGTGCAACTTGCTTAAGCTCTTTATATCTTAAACACTGAAGTGGTCATGCAAGCTTCACAACAAGCTTATCTCTTATTTCGAGAGACACGTACTCTCAAGACACAGATTTTCTTCCAACCAAGACTTAAGAGGAAAACCAACTCTTAGAAGAACATTATGTGGAAAAAGTACCCAGAAAGAAAGAAATACACTCTACAGAAATCCTCCATGAAGTGACGAACAGAGAGAGCCTTAAAGTCTCAATCTGAATTACATATTGCACATGTGAAGCACAAAACCCTTGGGTATCATAATGCAATTTCTTGTCTAAGATAAGTTTGAAGCAAAAGTTGCTTGCACTACAAATGCAATTTTTAATCCAATCATTCCACCTCCCACACTTTTCATGTGGGGGTGAAAGCTAAAGATGCCAGCTTCGGCTGCTTCCTGAAAATGCTTCAGAAGTCTTCAGTTTCTGTGAGGAATGCAAGATCATCTCAACAAACTGATTTTTAATTGTTCTTTATGTAACAAATCTGAATTTGCACGTTTATAAAGCCTCTAAATGGACACAGCTAGTTAACTGGTTTCCTGCACCCTTGATGAAACACAAAAATTTACCTTGCAGACTGACTGAAACTCCTCATTGTCTTCATCATAGCAGGCCAGCAGGAAGCCACCGTATGTGCCTGTTCTTTTTCCCTTTCCAAGGTAGGCACCGATCACGCAAAGGTCCACTGTGTCGCCCACACCGTCCAGGTAGTCCTTCTTTAGCTGGAAGGAAGAAAAAACTCTGAGTTAAAGAGATATTATTTACCAAAAACCAAATTTAAAAATAGACTTATAACCCTTAACATTACCTGTTAAGGATTAAATGTATTTTCTTAATTTGACATGCATAAAAATCTAAAGTTTCAACAAATACTTTGAAAGGCTATTTGTAGTCAAAACCAGGAAATTCTAAAGTCAGAAAAATCAACAGGAACGGCCGACAAAGTCGAACTTTGTGATACAATATGGCCGCTCCTCGAATCAGTAAAAGTAAGCAGTGGTGGAAACGTTTATTTCACAAGACACACTTGTAAGAGAGCATCTAGATTTAACTCTACTCTAAACTGAACATATTAAAAGAGATGTGGAAAGCACAGCTTAAAACGTTTTCAGCAAAAGGTTCTACAAACAATAGATACTAGGGCGTCGCCATATTGGCTACTTTGTGAAAATAAATAAATAAAATAAACCTGCAATTAATTTCAAATTAAAGCATTTATGCTAGTAAGATTTTGTCCAAAGTGCATGAAAAAAAAATGGCAGTAAAATAGACTTAAATTTAAAAACTGTGATCCATTTCAACCCATCAGTCCCAATAGTAACAGGAAGAAATTGTATTACAAGGCTACTTGATTCTTCTATGCATTTAAATGAAATACAGAAACACTACCATGACTGGATAAAAAAATTGCATTCTCACACACTAAGAGTAAAGTTTAAATTGATCATGTAAAAAGGAAACATGAACAGTTAAATTGCACTTAAAATCCTTTTTTTTAAATCCTTTTTATGGAAAATTGGCATCAACTATCTGTGATTATTTTGCTGCTGAATATGTATTTAAGAATAAATATAACAGAGCAACTCTTTAGGGGAAATAGATCCAGTCTGCGACAAATAATCGAGAACGATAGAGAATTATTTATAGCCATTGAGTATTCTATCAGTTATTCTGGTGATTAATTGGACTAATAAAATGCCATGCAATACGAAAATCCTTCCTGCCAGTTTAACAGTGAATAGTTTAACAGTATTTATTACAACATACTTCATGATGGTTTGATAACTTGCCTTGAGGGTTTTTAGTAATTGAGGTACCAGGATTATTCGAGGATTCATTTCAGCCCTAAAATAATCAAGATTTCAATACTGACCTAAGTAATCTTGTTGTTTTAGATCAGTGCTCCAAGCCAGTCCTCGAGGGCTACCATTTTTATTCTGCAACACACCTGATGCTGTCAGTTGAAGAAGAGAATCATCTAAAGGTTGAAGGGTCATACTTGGGCACCTCCATCTTACTCAAACTAAAACCAGAGCTGCCATGTTTAAACTTCGCACAACTGTTTCTGTAGCAGCATCCATTTGAGTTTCAGGATGCAGAATTTCCCAGCAACATGTTTACTTTATAAGAAAAGCAGTGCTGCTCACTCTACCTGTATAATAAAAACAGATGATTTCCCAGTACACACATATACACACACACACACACACACCTTGAGCCAATTGTGAGAACGCTTGGCAATCTCATAGGTCGCGTCCTTCTCCAGAGTCTTCACCATCAGGCCCTCGCAGGAGTCTGCACAAACAAACACATTAATGCACCGAAACACGACTCTGGACGTGCAGAAAGGAAATTAAGAGATTATCTGTTGGATATACGGAGTGCCTTTGTGTTGGTGGGTCTCAAAGGGAAACAAACGGGTTTTGGGAAACAAAGAGGCCATGGACAAGGACGGGGACATAACTCATATGCACAAGGAAAACATCCTTTATACTTCAGAGTCACACACAACACAAAATAAATCCATTATGCAACCCACAAGTTCTGGCGTCGCTTTGGATACACTCACATAGACAGTTTACACGTTAAGGCAGCTGAGAAAGACAGAAATAAAATGAAACTTTTACTCAAAGCACCCACACGCAAAAAGATTCAGGGGAGCCAACAAACAGGAAGATGACACAAACTGGAAGATGACATAAACACCAATGACACAAAGAAAGGAAAACGAAAAGAAAAAGTTTGCCTCTGTTTCACAGACCTCGGACGGACTGCTCCAGGAACTCTGCGATGGCGTCAGTGTCGTGACAGTCGATGGATCGGGCGAACAGAAACTCTCCCTCCACCTCTGTGAAGCTCTCTCTCAGCAGCTCCCGACGCCGACACAGCGGCTGTCGCACCAGGGACTGAGCGCGGAGACGGAAACACAAACATCATTAGAAAATGGCAAAACCGCATCATTACAACCGTTTCCTCCTGATAGCTCGAAGGCTTGCAATGACAAGGATGAAATACCATCAACTATCTGCCTACACACGTATAAACAAGCACTTTCTCAGAATACAGTCTTGGATGCACCAGCTTTGGGCACACATACAAACACCCACGCGCCCATGTAAGCATACAAACATGCACAACACAGTTTCTTATTTATTTTTTCTTCCTTTTTTTTTCTATAAATTCAGTTTTGAATGCGTTTCCCATTTAGGGTTGATGAAAAATTAACTAAATGGTGACAAATACTCTTAAATATGACAAATCTGTCAGAACTTGGCTAGGTTGGGAAGTGTACAGACAGCAGGCAAGACACTAAAAGTAAACAGATGTGGATTTTTATTACAAATGACATCAACACATCTGCCTTCTTCATGCTGTTCTGCTTCCTAGTCCTGATAGCCCAAAACATAAATCTGACTAAAATTAGATATGTCTGAGCACGGGTAGCCATTTAGGTTTAACACTTTTTGTACCGAGTGCCATATACAACCTTCTGGTGAAGATGTGGAAAAACACATACAAATTAGTTTAGATTTTATTGCAGTAGAATAAAAACGTTTGAACTGATTAATAAATGGACCTGAACTATTTTTTAAATATTATTTACTATTGCAATGCTGGGTTGAACAATATTTGGGATTTTTTTTAATAAGCCATTGCCTTTTATAATGCTGGGGAATAAATGTGGTGCAAGCCCACTTATGGTAGATACTCATCAAAATGAAAGACACTAGAAATCCAAATCAAATTTATCTATAAAGCACATTTAAAAAGAGAATGATATGTTTAAGGGCCTCTTGTCACTTTTAATCCAAATAAGCTGCTGCTCACTCCCCCCAACTCAAAGTTTACACTCGAACAAGACAACGTCTGCAAACAGATGTGCAATTATACAGCCATACTGCTTTGAAAAGCATTAACAGAGCCTCCTGCACAATAAATAAGGATGCAGCAAGTGGTTTCTGGATGGTAACGCTTGTCTTTTCCAGCAGCTGGCGTCACTTGGGTTGCTCGGTAACCAGTGTGCAGAGCCACGTAACAATTGTGAGGTTTTTGTAAATGGTTTATTTTCCAAACATCAAAAAACATTAACTTGTTGCCAAAAAACAAGTGTTTTTTTAAGCATTTTGGCAGTTTTTAGAAGCGGTTGAGACCCAAATGGAAGTACAAAAATTTTAATTTTGCAAAATAGGTGCCCTTCAACTGAAAGAAACTTTTGCAAAACCGAACTGATCTGTGTACTATACTTAAAATTATTCCCAAATTGCTTACATGCATGATGGACTTTCTGATCTGAATAAAATTACCTCTATTTCTTTCTATGTCTGGAAATAACATAGAAAGTTCCACTTGTCTAAACCTGGCTTGATCTAAAGCCAAAGCAATAATGTAGTTTAAAACAACTGGAAGTGTCAAAAACAAGGCCAGCTTTTTATCTAAAGATCAGTCTGAAGATCTCTAAAACAAACACTTTGAAAGGTGCAGAAAAGTGTGAAGTATATTAAGGTCACCAAGTCTCACCAACAACTATTAGACCACCTAAATGCCAAAGGGTTATTTACAAGGCATGGAGGAACAAAAAAAGAAAAAAAAAAAACCCTTTCGGTCCTACTAAATGGTCAAATATCCGTCTCTGTTTACATCAAATTCATTAAAAGCTACAGGAGAGATGCCATCCTATTGGCTAAAAACTGCACAATATTTTAACATAAAAGGAGCTCATTAGCATCTCACCAGTGACTGTAAAAATCAATTATTTAAGGTTGAATTTTTTTCCACTGAATATTTTATAATTTCTTTAAAGGCTTTGGTGTGAAATTAAAATTGTATTTTAATTGAAACTTTTCATTCGTCTTTGAAACGGTAGAAATAAGTTTGCAGGAAATGTAAACATGCAACTGCAGTCTTCCAGAACAATGAAATCTCAAACATATAAGTGATTTTTTACTTTTATATACCGTATATATATTGCCTAGAATATACTAAGATGTATTTTCTTACAGGTGCAATCTCTTGGAGGTTTGAGAATCAATTTAGTCTGTGAGGTAAATAATTAAAATGTAAATTTAAAATCCAGCTCTGTGTGATCCAAGGAGATACATGATGCGAATTCCACAAATCTTTGCAACATAGTTAAAATGGAAAATGTTTGTCTGTGTCTATGTTTGTGCCCTAAAATGACATAACATGCATGTAGTATGGATCAAGTCAGTATTTACCTATATGATGACAGCTTCTGCAGATTTTCTGTCACGTTTATGCTATTAAAATCAAAATGTGGCATATAATGACACGGTGGCACGCATCAAAGCACAGCCTTGAATGAAAGCAGACTGACTACATGTGTCATCCAGATGGATTGCTCTTAGTCTTCTTGTCATATCAAAGCTTCCTCCGTTAAACCATAAAATCATGTTTAGTGTTCTTTCCGGTTCACAAGTAGTTATCAGTGGATGCTCAGTTGAAAAATGTAAAAAGAAGCCCTTGGTTTTTTTATTCCCCGGTGAGGTTAGGCCTGGAAGAAGGTTACTTTCCATGTACGATCGATGACTTGTATTTGTGTCCCGTGTGTCCTCAACTCGCAGCTCCAGGTGGCTGGTCAGGTTTTAGCTGAGGGTTATGGTTTCACACAGTCAGCAGTTTTGGCAGCTTTCTTTTTTGGCTACAGAAACTTTTCTCCCAACCTTTAAATTTACCATCTGATATCATTGGAGAAAGATTTCCGAACTGTAAACAAGGACTTTTTTTTCTTTTTGAAACTGAAAATGTTTGTTGTATAACAGCTAAATCTAGTCATAAGTTAAGTGCAACTGGTACTAAGCCGATCATAATATGCAATCAATTAATCGCATAATAAATTAAATGAGCTTGATAATTTCCATTCTGATGATTAATATTTTTCGAAGGGCAATTTGGTTGACAGTGTCCATTAATGAATTTTATTAATTGCTTTGGTTGTGTGTCTTTTCTTTCTGTTTGATTTGTTAGTTTTGGTTGTTGTGTTTTATTTTGGATATTTAAAGTATCCCCCAGTGCTAAGTGTTCTTTAAAAGAATTAAAATTCATCGATTCAAACTTGATGTAACCTCGGTTCACTACCTGAAAATGGTCTCAAAACAACACTATTTTGTTTATTGCAATAATTACTGGGACAATTTACTGCCATGCAAAATTTGTTACTGTGACAGGTTTAACTGGTAAATTTAACTTGATCCAAAAAGGTACGTCTTAAACATATATTGGATTTTTTTCCCCCTCCTGTATGGTTAAATTGGTATTTTTCTAGATATATGCAAAAATTTAATATGGTTACAGAAACAACATCAAAGCAAAGGTGTTTTTAGTAAAAATGTTTAGTTTGCTTTTGTGCCCAAATCCAAAAGTTTCAAAATGTGACAAAGATTGCATAACTTTTGTCACTTTAAGTACACAAACTGTTTTCTGTTACACTAAGCTCGTCTACATTTTTTCATAAAATTTTGCAGCCAAAGTATTATACCATCTTGTTACCATTTAAGTATTTTCAGTATTGATTTTCAAGCTCTCTGAAGACCTTTATGTTTAGTCAACATTTTAAAACATTTAAACCACAGCTGAAGTTGGGAACAAAAGCAGAACATTTGTTGTATACATAACTAATGAAATAATGTGCATGTTTATTCACAGTGCACGCATTTAAATTTGTTCGTACTTAGAAAGCTGTTGGTAATTTATCAGGTAGAAAAACGACTATTACTTCACTGATAAATTATTCAGAATAAAAGGTAATTTGTTTTATTCTAATGTAACCTCAAATACAGGCAAGCGTAGTTCTCCTGTTCCCTGCATCTTGACAAGAAAAGAATATAAATCAGACGCTCCCACATACATTAAGAAGGAACTGTGCAGAATGGAAAATGAATTGGAGAGCTTCCAATTCCAGTTCCATCTAAATGTATGTGGGAGAATCTGATAGTTGTAGGAATTAATGCTGAATAGATGGACGGACACATGAGGTCAGATGCATAGATGGAAATATATTTAATAAATGAGTGAAAAATGGGTGGACAGATAATGTTTGTTGAATAGACATTAAATGTTATACCATTGTAGTTGTACTAACTTGTGCCATGTACGTTTTAGTTATGATATAGTTATTATATATACATATGCTGTTTGTCGCTGTGGTTTCTGCATGTGTAGAAGCAGACTTCAAGGATTTTATTTTGCATTCTATTAACAAATCTGTCTCTTCTAAAGTCGCATCTTTTTTCCCTTTTAACCTTCTTCAACATTTTTCTTCCCACTTCCAACTCTGTGTCCATTACTATATCTGAAACAAACCCAAAGTAATTTTATAGTTCTACTTGTGAAAGTAAATCTGTTGGGCAAAAAACATGTTTTTAAAAATTGGCTGAATGGAAAATGGATGGAATAAGAGATGATTGATGAAAAAAATAACAAAATTAATGGATGACGGATATATGGATGATTGAATGATGAACAGACATGTGGTTGGATGGACAGATAGATGGAAAAACAATTGAATGAATGATGGACAATCTATGATAAACATACGTTGTTGGATGTACAGGCATCCAGCCAGAATGGATTAATGGAAAAATGGCTGGGCAGATAATGAGGAAACAATTTACTGAATGATGTGTAGATATGTCTGGATGGATGAATCAACATTGTTTCTTAATTTGTTTTGTTCAGTTTCTGGACAATGTTTGTTGGTGCTATAGTAATATGTGAATAACATCTAAATTCATCTAAAAGACATGTAAACTTTTCATTTATTCCTAAATGATAGCCTGATTAATCAAACACAGAACAAAATAACAATCTCTGCTGATATAATCTTCAGAAATACTTTAAAATATCAAGATTATTTTTATTTTCTATACTTATACTTGAGTCAAACTCCAAATATACTTTTGCAATTAGGTATATATTCAAATACATTATATGTTCCTATGAAGCGTAAAATAATATTTATTCAATGAAATTTCAAAAAACATAGCAGTCCAACTCAATAATTGTGACCATATATTCAATTTAGGAGGCTAAATGAAATCAACAGTGGATAATAAATAAATCATTTAGGACAAAAACAAGACAATGAGAAAAAGCTTCAGTATAAAAAAATATTAAAAGATAACATTTGCATAAATAACAAATTAAGAGGGAAATGGCCTTGAAAAGGCAGGATTTAAGAGTTATTGGAGCTCCTTTAATGATGCAATTTGGCTTCAATCCACTTGGGAGAGCTCACATTGTAGAGGATGATGGGAGCACCCACTGATTAGCATTGTCTTCATCAGATTTAAGAAATTCACTTAAAAATTCTGCATAAATAGGACACAAACACATCCTCACTCAGTCATAGTCACCATCTGCAGCACACACATGGTCTGAAAGAGGAACAGACTCCCTCTCAGACGTCGAGAGTCTCAGACAGACACACAATCAAGACACACTCAGCTGGAATTACAATGAGCGTTACAATCATTATCCAGTTACAGCCTCCAGTAGAACCGTCATTGGTATTCAAGGACGATGCCGGCATCTCGGCGGGGCTGCGAGCACACGTGCGTGCTTGCAACAAAAATAAATAAAAAATATGCACTCGCACGCGTGGAAGTTTTTAAAAAGACAAGAGGAACAATTGAGAGATCTCTGGGTAATATTTGTATCACTTGGCCTTACCTCTCCGTTGAGATAGAGGAGGTCAAAGGCATACACACACACTTGGACTTTGATCTCTGAGGCGTCCACATCCTGCAGAGGAACAGCACACTTCTTTAGTATTTTTACTTTGACAAAAATATGCTAATAGAAACATGGTATCCACAAATTTCTACTTCCAACCTTGGGATTTGTTACAAAGGGTCCTTTGATTTGTTCTCGGTTCATCGTTAAAGTTACCCACCTACCATTTCCACTGCCTCTCTGCCTTTTAAAAGCATCACACCTCCTCAGCGTGCACGTCTTATTTTCGACTCCTCTGCTTACTTTGCTCGTCTCTCCTCCTTCTACATCTCACCTTTCTTGCACCTCATCTTGTTTGCTCCAATCATGCTCACCCCCACTGGTTCTTACACCAGACCCTGACTTATTACAGGCGCTTCTGTCGCGGTCCTGCTGGAAAACTCCCCGACTTCTACACTACAATGAAGTGCTGTCGAGTTCAGCAGAACCAGCTGCTTCAGATTGTTGTTCATCTACTTCATAAGCTGTAGCATATATCTAATTTAAAACATGGGAATTAGCAAATTTTAAGTGGTGTTTTTACACTTTTGGACTCGATATATTCCAAGATGCTTTTTTTTTTTACTGCAACAAAAGCAAGAAACTTACAGTATATAGTTTTTCCAAAAGTTAACATTTTATTTAATACGAGCTTTGTTAGCGATGTGCCGATCCAATATTAATATATTTATAGTTCCTAATATTGGAAAAAATTTATATCTGTGACAATTTTACCGATCCATAAGGGCAAATCTATTCAGTTTAATTCTATGTTTTGTGCTCTAAGCAATGTCATGCTTTCTTATTTATTTTACACTATATTTAGAATTTCTAATTACACTTTCTGAACTATTTGAAAGAAGGTTTGTTGAAGCATATGGTTTTACATTGGTCAGTTTCTCTATCATTTATTTAACATTGGCAGTTATATTCCTAATTTCATTAACTCAACTAGCTCAACAAATTCAAACTGTTTTTCATGTTTGACAAAGCTTGTGAAGCTATTGGTGTGTTAAACTGTGCTGTACTGGTGCAGAATCATCAAATAAACTTGTAACTCTACATTTATGTCTTGTTAAAAAAAAAAAAAAATCTGGTTGGTATTGACTGATACTAAACCTCAGACATCTGTATCGGTATCAGAAATTACTAAAAGTGCATCCCGAAGCTGTATGTTTCTCAGTCGAGTGTGGGTTTGAAGAGTATTTGACCAGAAAATGACGAGTGTGAAACATGTCGCCTTAAAAAAAATAAAATAAATCAAATTAAAATAGGTGTGCCTACAGCTGGACGTCTGAACATGTGTCCGAGATAAACAACTTCTGCTCATGTTGGAAAAATGGAGGTATTTTAGTCTGTCTTTGAATGGGAATCTGCTAATTAAATGCCAGTTTTAGCACCACTAACCAGTTGTGGTGTGCAGAGGCATTTCGTCAACAGATTTCTGACGAAGCAGCTGCAAAGGTTTTTCTAAATGGATCACATCCAGATAAAAATTGGGAATTTAACAAGTACAATCAAGAAATCAAGGTTCTGCCAATGCAGAGTAGCTTTTGATGTGCTTTAGTTGAAAACTATTAAGTCTCACATTATGCCTGTTTGGCTGTTAACACAATGTTTTAGCTCTCAAAGCCATATTTTGGTTCTCCACGTGTGCATATTTCTGACTGAATTCTGCTTGTTTCTTGTTGTCGAGTTGCAAGTTAATGGCCATTTACCCCAATGTGAGTGAGGGTGAAAATACTGTACATAATATGTTCAGACATGTCCATATATTTGTTTTTAAAAAGTATTTTAGTTTTGTGGTAAAAAGAGGCCTTTTAAGGTATGAAGGAAAGCTGCAATTATTCAAGACTTATTTGTGCAGAGCATCATTCTAGGTAACATTTAAAATTTCACACCTTAGACATTTTTAATCTACACACTTATATCATTAGAAAATGTTGAAAACAAAAAATGTACAATAACTCCTTTTCCAGAGATACAATGAATGCAATCCATAAAGATAAAAACTGGCTAATCAGCTTAAGATCAGGAGCTCTAATTAGTTTTATTTTATATGCAAAATACTTCTGCAATGCAAGTTTATTCTCCCTGTTAAATTTTCAAACTCATGTGGCCCAAAACCCACTAAGGTTGTTTTCCTGAGCTTTTCACTCTGCATTGACTTCAGAGACAGAGATTTATTTGCCAAAGCAGAAAAACCTGAAAGACTTCTCTCCCTTTCCTTTCTTTCATTAATTTCACTCTCGACTCATTAATGATGTTTAATTAGAGCATATCGGGTCTTGTGTCCTCATCTCCAATGCTTCATTTCAGCAAAAGCTTGTGGAGGTAAAAAACACCAGAGCCTGCAATGTATAATCAGGTTGTGCGTAAAACTATCATTACCAATAATTATGATTGCATAATAACAGAAAAAAGTATCAAGCAAAAAAGAAAATCATCTACATAATCATTTCGGCCATTTTCATCATGGTGTTGCTCGTATAAGCACGCTTATTTCTCCTTCCCAAATTTAGCTGGGTGTCATTTCGCACACGAACAGACAGGGTGAAGGGAGCAGTTTCCGCCTAATGTGATTGGTGTAATGGAAAGAGGCCGTTACTCTGATCAGGAGTGAATAAACACCTTGCTGACATTTCCAATCTCAGCGTCCCTTCTCGATCCATTTCACTCTTCTGTCTCTAACCTATCAGTCTCCTACCACTTTTTCCCAGCTCTTCCCCTGTCCATCTCCCCCAGTCTGTCGGATCATTTCACTCCATTATCTCGCTCTCTTCCACCTTCGGGTCTTTGTCTTTGTCTTGTTTTCCCTTCTTAACCTTTTCACACATTCTTTCTCTTCTCATTATCTCCTACCATTTCTTTTTACGACAAAGCACATATTTTAATAGTCTTCCCTTCCCTTTACTACGTCCCTCTTTATTCGTACCTTTCTCTTACGAGTGGTGAGGACTTGGAAGGGTTGGATCTGTTTCTTCTCTCGATCCCAGGCCACCGCCTCCGTGTCCAGAACACAAGACACTACAGAGTCCTTCTTTACCTGCAGGAACATAAAAATAAGGAGTTGATAAATATGCAAAAGTCAATTAGGAAAATATTTGTAGCATGAAAAAAGTGCAAGAAGTTAGAAAAACCTAAATTTACAATAACAAATTAGACCAGTTGAAGATAAGCTAAAGCAGAAGATAAGCTACAGCGGAAGCTATGCGAAAACGTTGGATATGCTCAAGTGGAATTATTGATAAAGCAGAAGGTCTGAATAACATTTTAGCACAACCTCCGTTTTACTGCAACTTCTCTTGTGAATTTTTGCTGTTCTGTTGTGCCTTTTGCATTTTATACAGATGTCTGCTGATGAGCCTAGAAATATCCATGACATTGCTTTGAAAACCCTTAAAATCTGAGTTTCAGACTATCAGCTTCCCGACATTTTACCCAGTGAGGCTGAAAAGTTGCAACTGTAGACACGTTTGAGTTACAGTACTAAAATGTCTTCTAATGTAATCATAATGTGATTTCTGTTAATGATATTTTCTCTGCAGGCATCACCATCAATATGCTGTGTAAAACAAGCATATTAAGATGCAACTCTGCTTTGCTGATGTCAGATCTCACTCACTTCATTGCCAATATGAGAGTATACGCTTTAATTCACTTGTTCATCTTACAGGCTAATAAAAAAACAACCTTAATAGGTCTATAAAGACGAAACCTTGAGCAAATCTACCAGAAAAAGGAGTAGATCGTTGTATAACATGGCCATCAGCGCAGAGCTGAGGAGGAGAAGGAAGATTCACAAAATAATAAAAAAAAACAGAAAATGTTAACATAAGGCAGTCTCTAACAATAAAAGAACTGGTGCACCTGAGGGGGTGGGATATGCCATGAATAAGTGAAGCAGTAGCACAGCAGATGTATGAGACCAAAGTCTCCTCTTGTGAACAGATGAGGGTTCCTGCATATTTTTTTATGTCCAGATTTCCCACTGTTCCAGGCTTATCCTAGCACACTCCTAAGCCATTTCTTGGTCGGATTTTGAAGTATTAAAACAAAAGTTTGCCAAGAAGAGTGCACAGCAGATATTTTTATCAAAGTCTGTTTTTTGAAGGTATTAAAAACCTCAGACCGTTATGAATGGTTGAACCTAAACATTAGTACGAAATTTGTGACCCCAACTTTCTATTTAGCATACAAGCATTACTATTAAGTCAATTAAAAAGAGAAATAATAAAAATACAAGATACTCTGCTGCATCCAAAAGATGTTAAAAAATGTTGCAATGGTGATAATATTGTGATGGTAATATCTATGACGGCGTATTAAGGCCATGTAGATCGAAGAAGAAAACATCTAGCCAAGATTAATATCAGAAATTTTCTCCAAAAAACAAGAACCTTTCTGAGCTTGAAAACTCAAAAATTTGCAAGAAAAAAAAAACAAAAAAAACTTTTTTATATTAGTCTCAGATATTTTCTATAAAAAAATTACAAATATCTGCTGGGGGAAAAAAACTAGAAAAAACTTCCCAGAAATAAATTTTTGAAGATTTTGGTGGAAATGTCTTCCATGTACCTAAAACAGCACCATAAATATCACCATCACAATATTCTGACCAAAATTCAGCCGATTTGCAGTGATTGGTCAAAAAAAGAAGAAAATAAAGAAAACATTAAGGCGATTGGTCAGATTTCAGTTAAAGTTTCTGTGATTGCTGAAAATTGCAAGTCTATTCAAAATGTACAAATGATGAATTTCAACCTGTCTGTATGAATTAAACTGATTGTTTCTGAAATTTTTTTTTATCTGTTCATCCTTACAGTTGTAAATTCAATAAGATGAATTTTCCTGTTTGTGCTGATTATCAGTGTATAAATAAACTGATATGAATTTAATTGAAGGACAGACAGACAGATGAATAGACAGTGTCTGTTGATTATTTCCATACTTGTCCTAATTTGGAAAAGGCATAATCATATTCCATATTTAACAAGACTACATAGACACCTGTGCTCGACCTCCGTCTGTCTTGCAAGCGAATCGTTTGATCACATTTTTAGCCAGATTAGTTTGTAACCTGATCAGAACAGAAATAATATCATTCAGCTAATTAAAACAAAAGGCCTTTAGAAGAAACATGGTGATATTAAATCTATTTGTTCAAGTTGTTTTTTTATACATATATAATAATAAACATGACACAAGACATAAATATCAAAAAACTTCTAAAATCAGCACCAACACAAGCATTGATGCAAACACATCTTGTACGTACAGCAGGGTATCATTACAGAAAAGCTGCAACAAAAACCAAAGGTTTCACCCTAAATCATTTTGTTTGTCGTTAATCCAGCCTGCATTAACTAAGATGTCTCGCCAGCTGACATTTAGTCCCTTGAGCAGGAAGTCAGTGATCAGGTTTAAGTCCAGGATAAACCACATGACTGATGGGTGGATTAAACTGACCATTACTGCTAATTTTTAGGTCCAAGCCGAGTGGCTAAAGGAAATCTTGAGGATGAATCTGGGTCCAGCGGGATTTTTCTGTGGTTGTTAAAAATTTCCAGCCTGTAGGAGGCTGGGAGTTAATCAGCAGATGAAATCCAAGGCAGTTTATCAGAGTTAAGAGCAGGAGACATATTAGACTTTAACAGGTTGTTTGGAAACAGTCTCATATTAAAACTGTGTTAAGCCATAAGGTCATTAGGCTAAGTTGTGCATTAATTACCAATTAATGGATCGGCATTAATATTTATGCATTGATATTAATCCATAATTTAAAGCTTTAAGGCTCTGTGGGAGCTACAGGAAAATTGGTTACCCCTTATTAATATGCAAAATAATGCAGCAAGGTGCTGGAGAATCTAATCAGACCGTCTCTGGAATGCGGGAAGAGAAATTTTTGGTCTTCAAAAGACACAGATATTCTATTCTGACAACGAAACGTCCGGAAAAGAGATGCAATTTTAATTAAGCAATTTCTTAAACCGATGATCTGCCACATTAATGATCAGTGATCAATTTTCTGAGAAGAAACAACTGACAGGGGTTATTTTCACAGCATGAGAAAATGAAATACGATAAATTAGGAGTCATAATCAGCACAAACAGGAAAATAATTTCAAGGCCAAATGAACCCATTATTTAAATGATACATCTTTTCCACACAATCCAAAAATAAAGCCTGAATACTTCAGAGCTTAAGACTATCTTTTTTCCCTCATTACCTCTGGCTATTATTTAGGCAGAGGTAATACTAGAAAAGGATATGGTCAAATTGAAAGAATTACAAGAAAGGGCAAAATTAATCAAGAAATTGCTCTAAAAAAGGAGTCTTTGGCCTTCAATTTCCTCTCTCTTCACACAAAGAATGTTTTTCCTCACAAAAATAAACAGGAGTGATCTCTAAAGCTGCACAATATACTCTATTACAGTTGTTCATAGCAGTCCATTGCCCATCTGCAGTTAACCCCAAGGGTAACCGAGCTCAGTTTTTTTCAGTTCTCCTAAATGCATCACTCACTCGCTCACTCTTTCCCCCACATCGTTATGAAAGAGGAATGAATGAAACAGCAGGACAAAATTTACAGAGTGCTTGGAGTTAGATGTTTCACTAATAGACCAAAAACTTCTTTTCAAAGGAAAACAGCTATTAATAATAGCGTGGTAATAAGGACAAACTGTTAACTAAATTGCATTATTTCCTGTTGAGTAATTCAAGGAGGGAGGGAGAGGCTGAGCAAGGACTGCTGAGGCTTTGTGAAAGCTACAATTTGGCTGATAAAGCCACAAAAGCTGAAGGAAAAGGAAAAAAAAAATATTCATTTTTTGGGAACTGTAAAACAGAAAGTCTCATGCTACTTGTTTGTAGCTACTGTGTGGCCGATACAGTTCACCTGATCTTCAGTTTATAAACTGAAGTGGGTCAAAAGATGAATTCTGTTATTGAAGTTTTCAGTCACATTGTACTTTATTTTCAATGAAGTACAACCTAGGGCTAAAACGATTGAGATGCATCGATTATTGAAATAATTGTCAGCTAATTTAGTAATTAATTAATCATTAACTGGAGTACACAGACTCAAAAAAGGCTATTTGCTGGAAGCCAAAATTGGACAAAAAAAATATCCATACATTTTGCACTTAAGATAAAAATAATAATAAAAAAAAACTACTAAAAAATGTAAACATTTTGTAAAAACAAAAAATAAGAGAAACACAAATTGAAATTTGTAATTGAACACTAGTCAGATGTGTTGGTGTTTTTCTCCTATGTGTGCTCTTAAATCTGTCCACTGCTGTTATTTAGTTATTTTTTGTGTTTAAGTTTGTGCACTAATCTGTTAGTACTAATAACTGTGTGATCTGATTATTGGTTTGATTTGGTTTTCTTCCAAAGCATCAGCTATTACTTCTATTTTGCAATCTGTTGCAAGTACAAAGAGATGCAAATAATATTCTCATATTCACCCAGAAGGTTTGGGGTAATATTAAAAGTGTTAGTTGCCCAGCAGGGCTGGTTTTCAGTGGTACAATTCCACCAAGATGGTCCAATTTTAGCCTGGTAGATGCAGTGGAAACAGAGTGGGGGTAAATAATAGTCCATGAAAACTACCCGCTGGAAACGGTTTCTGAGGGTGAAACACTCTTTTACAGAGTCACTGACATAAAAGGACCAAAGCTAAAAAAATATTTTAAAAAAATCAAGAAGGCAGCAGTCAGGAGAAAAGGCACACAAACGAAAAGGGGAAAGGTGAACATTTGAGAAGTTGGGGGTGGCAAAAAGGTGAAATTACAGACAAGTGGCATCAAAGTCTAAAGAGGATAAGAGAAAAAGACACATGAATGGGTAAGAGTACAAAGAGGAGAAAAAAAACTAGAAGTACTTATAAGAAGTATAAGTATCCTAAAGAAGAATGGAACAAAAGGAGGGAATGATTAAACAAAAAGATGTAAGAAAGAGACAAGGAGACCGAGAGCAACAAGGTTAGCATGAGAGGAAATAAGTCACGTTGCCTTTAAAAAAAAAGAAAGAAAAAGAACAAAGTCATTCTGAAGGATTTGTTAGAGGGCAGATGTTATGAAGAATGATAAGAATGGGGTGTAATATGAGCATTCAGGTCATGAATGCACAGGATTTCTGGACTGCAGGCTGAGGATAAAAGGTTTATTTTTTGTCAGAGTTTGGGTAAGTTCTCCATCATCAAGCTTTAATTTCTAAAACTGATCCTGGAATTACGCAAAGAGAAAAAACAAACAACTTATTTTTTATTTCAGACAAGTAGAGATCTTACAAAACATGCTGCATTCCCCCTGGCTTTTAAAATAAATACCTATACTTAAACCTTTATGACTTTGTAGACCTTTTTCACAGCTGATATTTTCTCATATCAAAGCAAAGACACAAATAATAACATTTAATTAATGAGTGTTTTAAATTTGAAATAAACTAAGTCGGGGGTCTGTCTGGTCTGAAAGAGCAGGGAGACACAAGAAAACGAGAAAAGCAAAGTATCTCGGCCAGCTTTGAACTGGGAATACATCTCATCATCACCTGGTAGAACAAAGTGTCCACCCAGCAGAAAGTGTTTCATGTGAGACAGTAAAAGAACAGTTTGCTGCACAAATAACTTCCCAGAGCTCCTATTAGTGCTGTCAGGAAATGAACAAATAAAACCTGTATGTATGAAAATGAGAAGGAGAGTCAAAATGAACTCTACAAGCAACGATTTGGTTAGGAGTCACACAGATAAGCCTGAGCAAACAGCAAGGCTCCATTGTCTTATTAAAACAGGCTGAAGGTCTGAGTTCTCCACTTCCTGTTTGATTATTTAGAGAGCAAACAGAATGAGGGTCTGGCCCCGCAAATCACCACCAAAGTGCTCAGTATTGTGCACAAACAACTTTACGAGTGTGTCCTTAGTTGATTAGAGTTCACCATGACTTATTTATTGGGACCAAAACAGCATTTCTGATAGTAAATTCCCAATTTTGTCCTTTTAGGATAAACCTTTGTTCATTTATATGGAAATAAGTTCACATATTTCCAGTGAGAAAGCAAGAACAGACTAAACCAAAAGTCCTGGGTTTGACCTGTTCTTGAAGCTTACAATATAGAAAAGTTACCATTAATGTGAGCAAGTTTATTTCAAATCATGGCCGGGCCCGGAAAAGCCTGATTCAGAGTTCTAACACAAACTTAAAACTTTTCCAGGCAACTTTCCACAGTCACACAATCCTTTAAGTTCAAAAAATAATAAAGCACTAAAGTTAACTACAGATTTATGGCAGAATTTCTACAAGCTTTACATTTGAAACTTGGGGGAAAAAATGGAAGTATATAGATGAAAAGGAAGAGGGACATGAGGAAAAAAGGGAAAGAAGGACATGTAAAAGGAAGGAAAGGGGACAAAGATTAAATATTTACAGAAAAAAAAGAGGTAAGAAAGAGGTAAGAATGAAGGGAAGTATTCTTTACAAAAGGTTTATATCTCTTTATTCCGAAACTAAAATATTATTGGTTATCGCAATTATTAGTGGGGCAGTTTATGGTCTAGCAAAATGTGGAATAGTGAAAGGCCTAGACAAACATGTTCAAACATTAAAAACACCAAAAATAAAATTTCACATTTTTCCACATGGCATGGCATCTTCGCAACCGACAAGAGTGGCATCAACTCACTTTATGGACAATTGACTGAACTTTCGGTTTGGTCTAAAGACAATTTTCTGTAATAAACTCCAGCTAAAAGAGGGAAACCTTAAAAACTCTAAAGAGACAATCTGCTCTGATTAGAACATATACACTTTACTGATGTTTTATACATTATTGGAAACCAGTGAATGAAAAGAAAGAGCAGACTGATTTGGATGTCTGTGGTACTTCACTTCCTTGCTGTTGCAGAAAAACACACTCAGCAGGCACCGAGGCACTGAGCGTGCTCAGATAACCTCAGGCAAACAGCCAAAGCCTCAGGTGGTTGTGATCTCTTTCTCAACAATTTGGCGAGCCGACACACCGCTGCAATTTAAAGTTAAACAACTGGCGGTCTCCACATCTATTACAAAGACAAAGTCACTTCACAAGCTGGTTTGAAATTCTTCCTTTATGTGCATTAAAGCTTTCCTTATGGCTACTAGCAGAATTTAATGACTGCAGGAAGGTAAAGGACCAACTGAACATAGATGAGAGGTTTCAAACTGCAACACGTGAGCACGACAAAGTAAGACAGATGAGAGAAAAGGTTGACAAAAAGCAGCAAAAACAAAAGACAAATGTGTTCAGCGGTAAAAGCCCTCATTTGACAATCGTGGCAGTGGAGAGATAGACGCCGTCTATCTCTCCACAGTCCCGAGGGGCGAGCTGCAGAACGCTGTGCTCAAGTGTTTTACCTTGGGGACGCGTGAGATGATATCTGGGTATTTGCTGGTGTTGTCTTCCTGGTTGCGGCTGAAAATCCGAACTTCACCGCTTTCCAGAATGTGAATCTGTGGGTGGGGGGCAAACAATGACTGTATGACTTGGAGAAATCAATACTTTAAGTAAACACTGAGATTTTAATATCAAGTTTGACAAATGAAAGAGTGGAGAATATGCACACCAAAGAGAGGGAAGAACAGGGATTTATAAAGAGTGTTTGACAGCCGCCCGAGGGACAGATGGAGCTACACTTCAAAAGTGCTGCAGGGCAATTATGCTTTTTTGTTAGGGTGTCTACAAAACAATCAGTTTGGTGTCAGGCCGCGTGATTGTGAAATGAGAGCAAGTTGAAACTTCGCCAATTATCACATGTAGTTTTTGACAACTTGTGCGCAAATATGTAATCAGTAAGAACAGCATTGTCTTTTACTGAAAGGAACAACAACTGGCTCTCAGGGTTCCTATTTTTAAATTCAGATTGCCTTATTAGGCAGATGCATAACAGTATGTGTTAAATGTTAAAGTGTGACAATTCCAAAGTAAAAACGAACTGCATTTTAAAAATCTCATCAGCACAGATTTGTAAATTTAGCCATATTTGGGTTTGTTTGTCACGCAAATCTTAAGTGATGAAGTTAGCTAAATATGTATTTCACATTTTTGGTAAAGAATGTGTTTTTCTAAATATGTTATTAGAGGATGACTAAAGTTTAATATAGCAGATTAGTTTGCAGTCATGTGAAAAAATTATCTTAAAATTAAATTTAAGTTTGGGTTTTTCAAACCTATTGGGACAGGTGGATGTTTAAATTTCTGAATTCTAATGAAAACAGACAAAAATGCATTTAGTTAAATAAAATGCTACTTTATTCCTACTGTTGAGGAATAAATTAGGGCACTCCCACATTTCCCCCAGGGTTTCCCCCAGTGTATTATAAGCCTGGCGGGCTGCCAGGCTTTCCTGCCCCCCCCACCAGCATGGCTTGTTTTTATTTTAAATAATTATTTTTCCTTTATTGAAATAACCAAAAAAAGAACAACACAAGTATACAGGGAAGAGTGCACAGAATGCCCATAACAGTGAGAGGCCATTAGCATCAAATACAGTTTATATTGGTGTACACATGATCAGGGCAGCAAGTCCTAAATCCTGTGACTCCTGTGTCAGTTTCTTTGTGCAGACTCATTTTTATTTTCAAATCTCCCAGGGAAATTCAAAAAAGAAAAGATCTAAACAAAAGAAGGCTGTCTTAAATTGTTTTTTATACACCAGTAATCCCCTACTGCATTCATCTTTGCTGCGCTCTGCTCTGTTGCGCACTTCACTGACTGAGCAGAGTCGTTCCTGATAGATGGATTTATAGTTGATGCAATGAACAGGGCGCAAAGGTGGGGCGCACACCAATCAGCATTTATGCTGATCCTCCGTGAGGTCCCATTTGTAGTGATATTATGGCATTTTTTTACCCCGCCATGCTTAATGATGTGAAGATAGCAGTTCATTGCCATGTACACAATGTATGAGTTTGCCCAAAACATGAAACAATTACAAGCTGAACTAATCAAATAGGTTTAAATAGTGGTGTATGGTATGGACTTTAAATTTTAAGGTACTGTTGTAATAATAACAGCTTAAAAATATATATTTATTACTTCTTTGCAATCAAAGCTCCACAAGCACAAATACTGCTGTTAAAAAACATTAAATATGCTTATTCAGGATGCTAATTACATGAAGAAGTGGTTTTATCACTAAGCTGCACACAGTAACAGCTTAAAATCACACTTTTGCATTTATTGAAACAATTCCAAAAATACAACAAACATCTTTTTTTATTTATTCTTGTCAGAATAAATCAGAATTCTTATAATATGAAACTTTCACGATAAATCAGAATGAGTGCATTCTGACCATTCATAATGTTGCTTGTGGTGAATCTTCATTAGCACAGACTAAACGTCAGCATAGTGTAGCATTAGATTAAGCAAAGCTATTATTTTCTCATTGCAGTATATATGTCAGCTCAGTTATTCTGCAATTTTGGCCAGTGTAGATACTAACTGCATACAATTTGTTTCATTTTAAAGGTGCACTTATTTTAAATGATCTAAATAAAGAGTAAATTTTTTCTGTAGCTGTAAATAACAGATAATCATTAAAAAAAAACCCAAAGAAAACAATCAAAAACATGCAGAATAATTGTGGTTCATCACAATTATTCTGTGTAGGGAGAGACCAAGATCCTTTTGGTAAGACACAAACCAATCAGACACACAGTGTTTAGCTGAGTACTACACCACGAGTCCCCCTGCTGGCTTTTTGAGGTAAAACCTACTGCAGAAAGACGTCATAGGGATCGCCGTTTCTCCTTCTCTCCATGCTCATTTCTCTTTCTCCCATTCTACGGAGTTCAAAGAGCTTCACTGGCACGACTGCCTAAAATTAACAATACAGCTGAAGGCGTTTGCATGACAATCTCTGTCTTGCTGTGCCTTTCTATGTCTCCCAAATATTTCTCATGCCCTCTGCCATCATTTGTTGTTTCTTTGCAGCTTTTTGTTTGGCTGCTTCAGCCTTTAATCTCACCTTTCTCCACTCCTCCCCGCCGCCCTTCTCTGGCTAACAGCGTTAGCTTCCTCTGTCCACAGGCAGAGTGTAAAAGCAGAACTAGTGTTTATCTTAAGGATATGCTCAGGCATTCACACACAAACACAGCTAAGTGAGTGCACAGCAGTAATACCTCATATTTAAGAAATAAATAAATAGACACACAGCCGAAAGGTACATGCATACAAATATGGCAGGCATATGTTGGGTGCCAAGAGGAAGAAAAACAAACAGTTGCTCTCTGTCACTATACACACACACACCTGTGCACGCTCTCCGTCATATTTGTACTCGCAGGTGAACGCTGCCTCGTCAAACCTCTTCATCACCTCGCCGACACCCTTGGTGGGGTGAGCCAACATGGGCCTCAGTGGGACTCCTGCAAATACGAAGGCTGGTGTGACAACTTGGAAGAAGCAGAAATTCACACCCAAACAAATACAGCTCAATGCATTTTTTAATAAATAATAAATAGTCAAAGACTTCATCGTGAAGAGATCTTTTTCTATCTGATGTGTCAGAGCTGGTGCAAACAGGCCTTCAGGTAAGGAAAGACAAGGAAGTTTTCAAGCCTCAAGAATATTTCAGTGACACATTCTCACATGAAACATCAACATCACTCCTACAACTGTCTGAGTGACAAAAATCACACCTGAATAAGTTGTTTTTACTGTTATTTGGCTCCAATAGCAAACTTCTCTGACTCACACCTCTTTGAGTGGTTAATTTAAGCCTCAAAAACCTGATGAGTGACATCATTCGATTAGCTTCTTTCAGGGCGAGAAGCTAAGATACAAAATGTACAAGTTCCTTTAATAATCAGTTCACAAAAAATTGGATGTCTGCATGTTCCAACAAATCAAAGCTTAATGTTTGCATGCGTGAACAGAAATATAAATGGGTGGATGATATTGACTTAAAAGTTTTATCAAATATTTTGTGCAACTATTATTGTTATAATAAAATTGACAATAAGAACTATTTATTGCTTCTTTTTTAGGTAATTATATGGCTCTGACAGTGTGTAACAGCAACTGTAGCCCCACTAACACAAATACTTCTCTTGAGAAGCATTCCACATTAAGTGTGATTTATATCACTAAAACTGCACACATGTTTTCTAATTTATTGATATTTTCATTGAAAAGTGGAGAAAATAGTAAAAACCAACAATGCTGACGATATGAACCATTTTGTGGTTTTTTTATCATGAAAAATTTAACTTCTTATGACAAGAAATGTATCACGATAAATGATGAACAGTACGACAAATGCTCAGCCCTAGTGGATGAATGACTAGGGGCAGAGGAAAGGAGAGACATGGATGGATGGATGGATGGATGGATGGACGGATGGGTGGATGAATGAAAAGACGGATGCATAAACTGATCCATCCAAAGACAGATGGATTGATACAACATTTAGACCATTGGTCAAGGAATGAAACGAAGATATCCAACGTTTTGTGTCCTGATTTTATATCCACACTTGTCCAACCTGCGTAGAAACCCCGACTCTAAGCAAACATTTACCTGCCAACAGCTACTAACTGACCAAAAATCTGCCAATTTACTTTCCCAATTTAGCACCACGCAGATGGCAGCCGCTATAAATTCCCACCATGATGCCAGAACTGTTTATCACACACTCTCCAACAACTTTATAATTAGGAGCTAATTCCTACTTTCATGCTTTTATCTTTTTCTGATAAATATCTAACTTGAAATAACTGACTCGCCTCCATGAAAAGGATCAATAAACACAACGTTCAGTGTTTTAGAGGGTGTGAAGTTCCTGCCTCCTGATTGGCTGCTTACCTGGAGTGAGTTTGCAGTGTTTGGGCAGCTGGTCGATCCCTGCTTTCAGTAAAACTGGGATGATGACGTCATAATTTGGCATTTCGCTGTCAAACACAGGTTTGGGTTAAGAAAAAATAATAAATTTCTAAAGAATTTAAAGGGATATAAATATATTCCAGCGGCAATAAACAGAAATTGTAGGGAGCCAAGTTCAGGACTCACTTACCAGTATGTTTGTTTCAGAATGAGGCTCTTCTCTTCGATCCAGGCCCGCCTGCTCTCAGCGCTCATGCCCTTCCCTGCATCAATCACAGCAGGAGGGAAACCTATAAAGATAGAGGGGGGGAAATCTCTTTCAAACAGATCTGGGGAAGTGTTTGAACATTTGTATGACCTAAAATTTACTGGATGACAGTTCAGAGACTCCTTGAAGCCCGAGAAACAGAAAAAAAATGGGTGCATCTGCACACGAATCATGTTCTGTGATGAATTCTTTATAAGCCAGAGATGTAATCTGAATGTGTCTGAAAAGGCTAAAATACATTACCATGCCAATTATTTATTTTGTTTCATTACGTTGCATTTATAACAATCATGTTTAAATTATAACTAAATTACACATTTAGACGAATGATTGATTGTAATGATCCAGTGCAGCCAAACAAAGAGAAACTAAATAAACTTTGCTCTTCGCTGAACTGCCTGATTTAATAACAGCAAAATGAATAAGGAAAAACATTTCAAGAGCAGAGCAAAGATCAATGCAAATTTCCCCCACCGAGCTCTGGGTCTAATTGACTCTTTTTACTGAATACCTTCAGTCGTCGTGACTGAACAACACATTTTAATAAGTCACGAAGGAATCCGTCTAATTTGGAGTCTCAGGTGTTGGTGAGAGCAAGTCGGCGCGGGCGCTGGGAGCGATCGGTGAAAGATGCGCTGTCAAAGCGACCCCCGAAAGAGTGATGAATCCAACAACGTAAAGGTGAAAAAATATGCTCCGCGACTCAGATTATACACCACCGGTTGTTGCCGTGTTCCCCTCGTACATCCGCGTTGGCTTACGGTGGTAAGTTGTTGACTTTATCACTTAAAAGATGCTGCTTTGGCATCTGACTCTGCTAATTAATGCAATGAATATTTTAACACTGCTTTTAAATGTAAAATCTAAATAAGACATGTCCCTACTCCATCCTCACCTCTTAGTGTCACCTCCTTGACTTTTTGGTTTACTCCTCAGGGGTGGGGATAGCTTAATGAATACCGTTAATTACACGCATACACTGTGCAACTTCTGGTCTAAATAAGTTAAGTGGGTAAAATGCCAGTATTTCTAGAAGTGTAAGGAAAAAAGCAAACTGGCTTTAAGAAAGTTCCCAACATAGACTGAGAAGAAGTCAGTTAAAATAAATATGCTGAGAATAAAAAAAAATAGCTGAAGCAGATTCAACATTGGTCATTTTAAAGTAACGGAGACCAGACAACCAATCAGAGCAGAACACAGCAGGAAGCCAAACAGCACGCTTCTAAGAAAGGTTCAATGGAAGACAAATAACCTTCACATTCACGCTGTCCAACTCGGTTTTTTTAAAGCAGGTACAATGCCTTCCAAGACACAAATACCCATTCAACACTTTAACATAGTTTAACATCAAATCCACAAACTTCTACGTATTTTATTGGGATTTCTAGAGCTACATCAAGAATCAGCAACCTTAATTAAACACTAAATAAACACAAAAAATTACCTTGTTTTATTGTTAAATTAAAGAAACACAATTTTAAAGTTTCAGGTTTTAGGAAATGAGCATTAAAGCATTTCCTTGAAATTAATAAAATGAAGGGAGAAAAATTATAAAGCAAGCAATTCAGACAAAAATAAAACCATGAACTAAATTGTAACCTTTACAATTAATGTCATTCTGTGGTGCAAATCCTTTTTGAATTTCTTATCTAAAAAACACAGGTTTTTTAATAAGTCATCATGTTTGGACTTATTAAAAGGAACTTCAAGGCTTAGCGAGCCACAGGTTGCAGATGCCTTCAATAGACCAACACAAATCAGCGCATATTTTTAAAATCGAACGGAATAAAAATGTTCCCAATAAAAGTCAGAAGTAGGTAAGTTAAGAGTGTTTTCCCACCTGATAGTCTGGTAGACTGTTTGATTGGGGATCAAAGTTGCAACATTTGTTACATTTTCAGCTGCTGAAGTTTTCTTTCACACTGCACTGTGTCAAATAAACTAAACTAATTGAAAAACCTGTTCTCCTCCTCGCCTGTGGTGGCGCTGCACCAAGAAGAAGACACTGAGCGCAACTTCCTCCTTCACGAAATGTAAGGAAAAATTAAGTGGCATTAGATTTTAGCAGTTGTGGGATTTCTCTTTTGTCTTTGGTAGAAGATCACAAGCTATTCTCCTCTCCAGCGCTAGACTTGCGAGCTAGTTTTGGTTCAGATTTACCCAGACTGCCTTGCTCTGTAGTCCATTTCCTGCTTTTCCTGTTTCCAGAGCTACAATTGAATGGCAATTTCCTAATTTAGAAATTCAAGCGGTATCAATACTTTTGCAAAGCAGTCAGTTTTACTTTGCAGCAACTTAACTTTTTGCTACAATTTTAAATCACGACAGACATTACATTAACCTGCTCTCCATTTTTTCCCTCTAGATCTATAGGGGCGTGTAATCAGCCCATACATTTAGCAGCTCTTCCAACTCATCCAGGTTGAACAAAGTGCTTCAGTGTTTCTCGCTCACCTGTTCACACTCATGAAACACCTTCTGCTCCATATGTGGACTCTAAGTGTGATGTAACTTCTTACTCTCACACATGATCAAACTAGAGAAAATGGCGTTACCGAGCCCACACTGCAGTGCTGCAGATCGATTTTCCACCCAACGACTGAACCACCGTCACACCAGACTATTTACCAGACATCCATCAGAAGTGATGTGGCTCTGATTGATATAATACTAAACAACTCTGGGCATTTGAAGCCGTTTGTTCAACAGTCAGGTCTTATCTGTACGTCCCACAAATTATGAAACAACAAAAGGCTCAAATTGGCTTCTGATTTGGCATTGTGGTAAAGCGCCATGTCTCGGTTTTTCTGTACCAACTTCAATCAGCCTTTTATAGTTGTCACTTCAGGACTAGATCATCCTGATCTTTAATCTGTTGGAATAAAAGCATGGTATGTGTGAACCAGACCCAAAGTAAGAAAGACGGGTTCAGTTTAGAACCTTTAAACCTTTTCGTGGAAAAACAACGGACGGAAGGACAGGTTGATATTAGACAAAGAGATGGACGGAAGGAGAGACAAATGATAAAACAGTAAAGGAAAATGAGTGAATGGACAGACGATGGACAATGATTGACAGGGTTACAGTGAGAGAAAAGAGACTTATGAATGGAAAATGAAGAACAAACAGTGAACGAAGAACTAATAGACAGAGAAGGGACAGAAAAATGGATGAATGGTGAACAGAAAGCTGGTCATTGGACTGAGAGAATGGACAGAATAATATAATGAACATGTTTTATTTATGAAATAGACCTGTCCTAACTTGTTCAATGACATAATAGGTGACTTTTAATGCTAATTTCAAACCTTATACTGAGGAACTCAGAAGAATTTAATTAATTACATTCAAATCACAAAGTGCCTAAATCTTCCCATCTCTAGGGTGGATAGATGGACAGACTTAAGGACAAGTTTGGAAAATATTTAAATCGTCTGCATTTATAGATGGCACCTATCTGAACTTGAGTTGTGGTGAATGAAAAATGAACTCCATTTTGAAAAATCCTCAGTTCAGACTGTTGATATCAGCTCTTACACTCCCATTACGTTTAATATTTGATAAGACACAATATCCTTTAAAGGTCCAGGGGCCTAAACTGAAAGCAGTTTAGAAACGCCTGCTGTAAAAAGCAGGAAAGATAAGAGCTGACAGAAGATGTTTACCTTGTCCAGGCGGGGTCAAGCAGACAGCCTGGCTCAGGGCGGAGAGGACACTCTGCTCAGCGAGGCCAATCCTCAGCTTCCCAGCCAGGGACCTGCCCGTCACAACCAAAACGTCAACATCACGCATCACAGACGCCTTTCTACTTTTTCCCCCCACCTGCTGTACGTGATAAGCGCTACACAGTGAAACACACAGGGAGGTCTGTGGTATATCTGGGTCTACAAACATGCAGATGCCTATGGTCACACAAGCAGCTGAGCGTGTGAGTGTGCACGTGTGGGAGAGTCTTATTTTACCTGACTATGTAGCGGGCCTCGGAGAAGCGGCACGCCACAAAGAGGCCTTTGATGATGTCGATTTTCTTATTCATGGCCTGAGGCGGGCGGGAGGAAATTGAGATTCGCAGAAGAAGAGCGAGAGGAGATAGAATGCAGGAGAATATGAAAAAAGAAATAAAATAAAAAGAGAGAAAGGTTACCACAGAGTAGAAAATGCATGTTCAAAGCAGAAAAAAATGAACTAATTGCACAGGAGAGATTCCTGCCAGGTGACAACTTACTCACAGACCTCTGTTTGAATTACACAAGCTAGTCATTTCCAGTTCAACGCACATTTACTTTAATGTCCTTCTTTTTCCTTTATCTGGCCTAAAACTAACTGGCAGAAACCACAGAGCCTTGAAAAACATTTTAAACTCCAGAACTTTTCATTTTTTGTCATATTAGCACAAGATTCAATAGATTTTATCGACATTGTAGGTGCTATATCAACACAATTGATGCAAAATTGTAAAATTAAAAGAGAATGTTGCTTGGTTTCCAAGATATGTAAAATAAATGGGAGTGATTATGAATTTCCCAGGCACACAGTTTCACTTTACAGCACATTCAAGTAACTATGTTATCTTCAAGACTGTATATATGAAATATAGCTTAAAAGAAATTTGACTTAGCAATTTAACGCCTTGAAATTGGTCCGCTGTCTCTTTAAGAAGCTCCTATTCCTTAAAGAGACGCTTTAAAGGAACTGAACTGAACCCAGTTCAACATCATATCTGACAAGCTTCCATTTTCCAGCTAAAAGAAAGCGTGCCCACAGCATGACACTGCCACCACCATGAGAGTCCAAGGTGATGTGCAATGCAACGTTTCTGGCACGCAATCTTTTTCAATGTAAGCTGAAAAGTTCTGGGGTTTTTTCTCCTTATGACTAAAGTGTGTGTTAAGCTCAGACAGACAGAAAAACAGAAGTGAGCATTCATGAACTGAAGCAAATAAGTAACACTTCTTCCAGACAGCAGATTCCACCAGAGCTGTTGCTCTCTGCAGCTCCTCCAGAGGTGCATGTTGTGCTGTTTCTATGACTAAATCTTGTTTTGCCAACTTAGGTGGACAACATCACGTGCTCTTGTTGTGTTTGCACTTGTGACTCCTTCCAGTTCTAGATGATGGATTAAACAGTATAAATGCTTTTGCAAGGCTCTGTAATTTCTTGTTCATTGCACAATTGCATTAACATCATTTCCCTTTTCTTTTCTTGGGGCTAATTCAAAGAGGCAGACAATATATTCCCCCTGCTTGTTCTCGTCTAATGAAAATGTTATTCTGTGGCTCACCGAGTTCCCACTCATGCTGGCAATTTCCTTCAATTTCTTAAACACGCCTCCTGCTGTCAGACTGGCTGGCTGGAACATGGTGCGCTGGTTGCTACGGGAACTCTCGGCCACGAGGCCCAAATCTCCTTTCTCCTGCGCCTCCGCTTTAATTTTGTCCAAATGTCGCCCTAGTAACGAGAGCGAGACGGTGAGCAGCGGCCGGCTCTCTGGCTGATGAGCAGAGCTGAGGCGGCGAATGCACAAGCCTTCACTCATGTTGTTTGTTACCGGTTGCTTGAGCGACGGCTTTCATCAGCACCGTCTCCCCGACGCCGAGCTCCATCCCAAGGTAAGCGGGGCCGAGCTGGTTCAGACACAGGTACACACAGCACAGCAGGTCGTCTAGGAAAAGAAGAGAGTGTGTGTGTTAAGCTCAGACAGACAGAAAAACAGAAGTGAGCATTCACGAACTGAAGCAAAAACAAACCAACTAAAGATTATTTTTAGAGATGCACCGATCAATCGGCTCTGATTTCCTTAATTTTGGGAGTTCGGTGATCGGTCGATACTTGCATGTTAAGCCGATCTTATTCACTGATCTTATCTACCTCGAAAAAAGGTCTAAAAATCAGCTGCTGTCCTCTTCTGCACTCCCATTAGAGAGGTTTGACTGACAAACCGGCCCACCAGGTCATGTCTGCACGTTTATAGTTCACAAAAGTTATCCCACTGTTGCCAACCCAGCAGCTTTCTTGGTATATTTAGCATCATTTCAGACATGTTCTAAGTCAATAATTCCTTAATTCTGATTAAAAAGTCTAAGTTCCACTGCCAGATTATTTCACTTATAGTATAGAAAAAATTCTTGCCAGTGGAAATAGTACTTTTTAATCAGTATCAAGTATTAAGAAATTATTGTCTTAAAACAAGATCCTATATTTTGATTAAAAAAGTTTTATGTAAGAGATTTTTTTCTTTTCTCAATGTATTAAGATATTTACACTGGAAACTAGACAAAAAATACTTCATAATATTTTGTGTTTTTGCAGCGTTGATGATTATTTCAATAATCTATTCATCACAATTAATCATTTCATCCCTAAAACACACACTCAGACTCCACTACACACACACATAAGCACACAGTGGGAGGGCAGACAAGAAAACACACTCATAAACCAGAATCCCGAACACAGAACGAGGCAGACACAAGCCAAGAGCTCAGACGTCAACAAGGCGGAAGTACTGAACCACAACTCAAACGAAAAAGCAGCAACATATCAGCATAGTCTTTACAGAAATCCCACAGGTACGCCTGGGATTCCTGTAAACGTACTCACTCACACGCAGACTAACAACGCAGGCGCTTTTATGTGCAACCTGGCTTCACCGACCTCCGCTTGATGGAGTGGCTGGCAGCCAGCTACCTGCACAGCAGCGTCAGCCTCACCATTACAGTCATGATGAAGTAGCCTTTACCTGGAGAGAGCAGCAGCACCGAGCGGAGCAGGTTCGACAGCGTCTCGATGTTTCTAAGCCTACACAACGACAAAGGGGATAGACAAGGAGGACGACTTAAATTAATTTCAAGCCCATCCTGTAAATACTGAGGAGAAGGAAATGAGATTTGTCTGGGCGGTTTTAATCCTTAATGGGACTCGGCCAGACATATTAGGAGTTCATTTGTGAAACAGTACACGTCAGTTTCAGATGGGAAGTCATAGCAAGAGGCAATTGTTATCTAATATCCTTTAAGGAAAAATAGGAATCAAGATGTATAGCAGAAAGTCTCTGGTTTCAAATATTCCTCTGAGACTGTTGTAGGACTTCTAGAAGCACTCATTACAGGAGATGAATGTTGTACATTTTTTGGTTTTTAATAAGTCTTTTGAACTGTTCATTTTCTACAACTTCACATATTTCTGTCAGTTTATACACACAATACCAGCAAAAAAACACTACATCCTAGAGCCAAAACATGCTATTGAAAAACAAGCTTTTTTCAAAATTGCAGTATTTCTTTAAGCGAATTTATTTTGGAAATGTCAAATTGCGCAATTATATGGTCAATGGAAATGCAGACCTGTCAAATTATTATTATTTTTGTTAAAAGTGTTTTATGATGCATCATTTCACCACCATGAAACAAGTCATCTTAAACCAATTACTTCTAATTGGTTTAAGATCAATAAGATTAATGACCATTAAGAGTATACTTGGACTTCTCACTGTATGTCTGATTTAGATTGTTGAAAGAAATTCTTTGTCAGAAGTATTTGTAATTTTGCTTCTTTGAACTGATTACCAAAGTTTTTTAAACCAGCTGCAGATCAATTTCAACATTTCTTCCACTCTGTATGCCCGAAGCTAACAAAATTAAATGATCTGAGTTTCTCCCTTCTCATTCTGTTATTCCAAAAAAATCCCAGTTGGCTGTCTGAAATGTGTGTGAGAGAGACAGAACAAAAGAGTTGCAATCATTTTCCCTCAAACGCAGCTTGCCGTTTTTCCCTCCACATGGAGCTCCTACCTGCCAGAGTCCTCTTCAATTTTCTCAAAGGTGCGAGCCACTGCCAAGTACGGCACTCTGGAGAAAGATGAGGATGCAGTTAGCCTGCAAAGTCGCAGCAATGATAGCTTTTCTTTTTTACATGCAAGACATTTAGCTGACTCGGATGTTGGGAACAACCAGCAATTAGTGCAGCAGGACGATAAGCTTTGATTTGAGGTTATCAAACGAGGGCAAAGAGGACAAATGTTGGGACAGCTGTGTCCTTAGGAAATAAAAAAACGCTGTGTCCTTAGGAAATAAAAAAACAATCAGTTTGGTGAGTGAATTAGCAGAGTTGTTAAATAAATACACGGAATAAACATGCAGGCTTTATTTTGAGATACTTAGAGATTTAGCCCCAACTTTCCCATATGTTTTGCCTCTTATTTGTTTTTGCATTTATCATTTATTGCAATATGGTCTCACAGTCTGGGATAAATAGTTTTTAGCTAAATCTATTTTTCTAGGATTGTTTAACATGCTGCAGGAGCTTTGAGCGTGATGTTTATGATTACCCGTTAATACTAAACAAGACAGGGATGCACCTGTAAAAAAAAACAAAAAAAAAACAGGCTTTGCTTACTTTTGGCCTTGTTTCCAGCAGGCGTGGTCCACCGGATGGTAGTTTGGTCTGGATGGATCGTAGTCCGTCTCTCCTGAGGTTGATTCACTGGGAGAAAAAAAACAAGCAGGAACAATTAAATGTCAGTCCAACTGAAAACTCATGACAATATCAATGTTATACAACCAGCATTAATTAATCATCGTCGTACCAAACCAGCCCACAGTAATAAATTAATATTTAAAAAAGGCTAAAAGCTAAATTAGGAAACAATCAGAATAAACAAGAACAAAATAGAAAAACTATATAAGAAAACGCAGTGAAAAAAAACAATTAGATTTTTGAAAATCAACTGAAATGTGAAATGTGTTAGAAGCACTGACTTGAAATCATTGGAAAGATGTAATAAATGTTTTAAGTAATGACTTCTTGTTCTTGTTCCAAATAAAACCCCCAAAAAATAAATAAAAAACTGGTGCCATTTAAGAAAACCCAAGATCTGACGACTTTAAGATGGAGAGTTTTGGAGGACATCAAACATTTCTAGAATACGACTTTTTTTTATCTTAATCACATAAAACAAAAGCATATGTACAGATTTTAAAACTTTAATTAATTGCAAAACATACTCTTTGAACTGCCTTAAAAAGTTATTTTCACACAGTATGGCATGAATTCATGATGAAATGGAAACTACAGCTGTGAAATTTATTTTGCATGCATTTCCCCCAACACTCCTTCACTGCTGCATGCAGCGCAGCAATGAAAAATAAATAGTTATGCAGACGAAATGCCTTTGCTCCCTTCCAAAACTAAAAATAGTTTGTGGCTGGAATAGATACCATGACCTCAAACCGACAAAGCAATTATACGCTGTTGCTGCTTCTTCTGGTTTACTATACATGGAAAGGTTAAAATAATAACAGCATTACAGCACCTTCTGGCTGAAACATCATAGAAAGGATATAAAAAAAACCTTCATTTTGTTTTCTGTAGATTAGTTTATCCCCATGACGTTTCTCTTAGAGCAGCTGCAGCCACCTTTAGTTGCATTATGCAGGTATCTACAATTTATACACAGCCTTAACTGTTTGTTTGTTGTTTAATTACTTGTGTGCAGTAATTAAAAGTGGCTGATAGCACAGGTAATCGCATCACACCCAGGGTTTCCCTGAAGGCAAATACATAGATGTTACCATTAAGAGCAGTGCCACACAGAGACTCCTAAACACAAATATTGATTTACTTCCAAATTGATTTTTTTTTTTGTCTTAATTTAAGAAAAAGGAAGAATATCCATTTTACACAGGGTTGGTCTCCATGTCAGGGAAAATTGAACAGATATAGGACTTGGAGACCAATATACACAGGACGAATTTTAGGAGTTTTAGCTTATAGCTTAGTAGGGCTTTCAATAAGTAGTCAAAACATCACAGTAGTTTTAAAAGGACTTTTCCTTGCATTTAAAGCACCTGAAGATTTAATTTTAATATTTTTTGCCTCAGTTTTGCACAGCAGTTCAAATTAAAGTAAAACATTTTAAACACATTTTGTAATAGTAAACATGTTTCAAGTAAAAAAGGATAGATAATTGGACATAATTCCTATAATTAGTTTGTTTGCTAAGACGCGTTGTTTCTTATAAAGTATTATGTTGTTGTGTTGCTTTGGATGTCGCAAATTACAGAGACAAACTCTAAAAAAAGAAACTTTTAGCTAAAGCCAGAAAATCTTGCAAATCACTCCATATAGTCAGGTATTTTCAAAGGGCCAAAGTTATGGTAATTATTGTTTATTTTTATTTATATATGTTTTGTTAAGCAGATCATGCGTTAAAGAAAAGCAAATTTTTTATCGTATTGACAATCTGAATGATGAAAAGTGAAATTATTGTAATTAGAAATAAAAGTTTTTGGCCAAAACATTCAAATTAGTCAAATTTCTGATCAGAAACATTTCTAGCCACACATTTTTAACTCCATGAATCCAGCCTGACTTACAGAAGATGGTAGTTATAGTGGGAAACCTGAATTTCTTCTAGAATAAATTGGACATGTTATCAAGTTCCTAATAAGCCAGTGGACCAAATCAGAGGCTCATCCTTGTTTTGAGGTGTTACCTAATTAGCATGTTGTTCCATCACAAAAAAGACTCGGAGTCTGAGAGTTAGTTCTCCCTGGAGATGCTTTTACCAAGAGAAACCGATTTCCAATCTTTCTGTAAGGTCTGCCATGCCAGTTAAAATTTTTTATCAGATTCTGATTTTCTCTCTCTGGCTAATCAAACTAATTGGAGTAAAAGGTGTTTAAAGCAACATTATGACAACTGACCATAAAAATAAAAAGAAAGTCCATGAGAGATTGCAAGGATACTATCAATTTAAGTAGTAGCACTGATTTCCAAAAAACTGGGATTTAATAGTGCGATTTGGTGACATTTTAGCTTATTTTATGCATCCTAACCTGCCCTCAATTAACTATAAATGGCCAAAGAAGACAGTATTCAATAATATATTTATAATGTAATAATCTCCTTTCTGACTGAATTTCCAGTCTATGTTCAGCATCTTTCACTCATTATCTGATGAGTACTGAACTCAAAATAATATTTCTTTTTTCTTTTCCGAAGAGTCTATTTTTACTTTTGACAAAGGGTATGATGATGGATAAATTCCACGAACAGGAAAACAAATTTAAATTAAAATATTTATGACATACTCATTCAAATTTCATGCATGTATATTACTTTCATGTCAGTATAGGGACACCATTTTGGATAAACTTAAAGTTGGATTTTCTTCAGCAGTTTAATTATCTGTTAAATGAACATGCGGGTCACAATCTAAGGAGTTACTGATTAAAATGATAGTTTGACAACACTTCAGAAGAGATAAAAGCTTCATTGGTGGCTGATAGCCAAGGATATTAAATTATTGCTTCGTTTTTAATAATGAATTCCAGCACCGGTCAGTAATTATGTTAAAACATGCAGAAATCCGGCTCTTAGTTGAGCTACAGTGCTGTCAGGTTAATGATAATGATCATTAACTGTACAGGTAATCAAATCTGAAAGTAATTAAGTCTGTTCTTCACCTGCTTTGCTGAAGCATTTCACACTTCACATATGAAGTTGTGTTTTTTTTTCTGCGGATTATTATGAACCGGCTGATCCTAATTAGCTGTGTGTAAAACTATGAAGCTGACATTAACGAGACTTTCAGTTCCTCCTGAATCTCTTAACAAGTAGATTACAGGCGCATCTGGCATGACAGCTACTTGAATGTTAAAGCAGGAGAATCTGTTTAAACTGCAGCGTTTAGACCCTTTAAATAACCTTTAATTAGTCTTAGTAAATGTCAAGTTCTGGGTCTTTTCTTAAACTGAACAAGGAATATCCTTTAGGTTTCTAATCCAAACTTGCCTCATATTTATGTTAAAGAAAATATGTACAGCTCTGGAAAAAATGAACCCCATTGAAAACTTCATGGTTATTCCACCAAATATTGATTTCTGAACTTTTCCTGAGTTGAAACATTAGTATTGTTGTTTCCAAATTAATATGAACTTAATATTTCCTTTGCATTATTTGAGGTCTGAAAGCTCTGCATTATTTACATTATTTTGACCATTTCTCATTTTCTGCAAAAAATATTTTTCTTAGAATTTCAGAGACATCTTATTAGTAGTTCATAGAATTAAAGAACAATGTTCATTTTACTCAAACATATACCTATAAAAAGCAAAATCATGAACTGATCATTTTTCAGTGGTCTCTTAATTTTTTCCAGAGCTGCATATTCCTTATGTTCTTTGATATATTCTGTTCATTAATCTTGTTTGTACTCAGGAAGGTATTTATGGAGTGTATTTGTTTGGTTTCACATCACAGTAGAAGTGATACTGGCGGAGTGTTTCCATTTCTGAAAAATCCTGAAAGCCAAACTCTTCCAGGTGTAGGAACTGCTTACATCACATGGTAAGAGTGCATTGTGCATTACACTGGAATTACTGTTTACCATTTTCCTAAAATGTATTATTGACTAAAGACTCCTTCAGCAAGATGAAGATCACAAAAATAAAATTGAATATTTGACAACTCTGTTGTGTTATACAGGAACTTCAAATTGTCCTGATTTCAGCTGAACTGTGAATTTTATGCATCTAATGGAAACAGAAGTTCAATCAATAGAAACCTAATGTGTATAAATTATCTACTCCACGTAGCTTATTTGCAGATTTTGCAGCATAGCAGCCGACCAAACAAGCCTGAGCTGGATGCAACTTCCAGTCACAACTTCTCTCACCCTTTTGCGTCTTTTTGTTCCTCCTCGGAGCTCTTCCTCTCAGCACTCGTCTTTTTCTCTCCTTTGTTCTTCTCTGGTTTCTCTGTCTTAACTGCTGCTTTTCTGGGAGCTAATAAAGGCAGAAAAAGAAAGAGAAAAAGGTGAGCAAAGGTTTGATGACGAGCAGAAATGTGCTGTCTTCTCACACAGATAAAAGCACAGCACTTTTTTTTTTTTGGAGACATTTTTAATGCAAGCACAGAGCAATGCAAATTCCTCCTCACCAAAGAAACTGCTGATTGGGGTTTTCTTGGCCGGCTCCTTATCTTTCTGCTCCTTCGCCTCTTTCTGCTTTTTTTCTTCCATTTGACTTTTTGGGCTCCCTGTGTCTTTCGTGTCCTTTTCAACCACCTTGTCTTTGGCGACAGAGGGCCCTTTCTCATCATCCGTCTTCTCCTTTGCTTCATTTTTCTTTTCCGCCCCCTCAGCTTTCTTTTCTTTCTCATCAGAGATCTTTTCTTCTACCTGCTCCTCCTCCTTCTTGGCCTTCTCTCCTTCTGTTTTCTCGTTCCCCACCTCCTCGTCTGGGCTGTTAGCCTCAGCCACTGGCTTTTCAACCTTTTCTTCCTTTGCTCCCTCCTCCATGGGTTCATCGGTGTTCCCTACACAGGGGAAGACAGAAAGGGAGTGAAGTCATTGAAGAGATAAATGCCAGCAGGTTTACTGAGGGCAGCCATTTTTTTCTTTTCTTTTTTTTAAGTGAGGCCATGTTTGAAGATACTTTCTTCTTCAATAAACGCTGTAGGTGATATTTCTGAGCTTTCCTTTTCACTCGAGACACTCAGGTAGGAGGGGAAATTGCTATTGACAAACTTGTAGCACCGACTCCCAGCAGACGGACGGGGTCATGGTACTGGCTGGTTGAGAAGACGCGCATAAAACTTTAATTTTCTGAGCTACACATTAAATTAAGACAAAAATTTCTGAATTTAGCTCTACCATCTCGAATTTATAAAAACATTTTCCAAAAGGTTGTCCGAAAAGCTGGGAAACACAACAGATAAATGCTACGAAAAAAATGCATATATGCCCTTAGAAATTGTTACAATTTTTTGCATGTTTTGGAACATTAAACAAAAGATAATTTCAGAAAAATAAACACTTTTAAAATGACGATTTAGATTTCAACAACTAACACTGCTGTTGGACAACGTTTCTGATCTCATGCATGAAATTGTTGCAGAACAGGAGAGCTAATTCAAACTGCTGCATCCTTGATGCACTAAGTAGCGTTGTAATTGGTCCTTCCTCCCAGCTTCGGTAAAACTTTGTAACCATCACTGCTCCCACAAACTCAATGTTTACAATTAAATAAATAATAAATAGAAATAATTCTGATAAATGTATCTGACCTAAAACAAGAAAAGGTAAGCCTGATTTAACTTCAAATATCTGTAAATAATATTAAAATCTCATTCCGTCCCATTCTTGTGAACTCATTATAAAGTCTTGCCACGTTTTTGGAGTTTTAAGTATCATTACACCCCTACTAATCCATGGTAGCCTTTCTAGCAGCAGCTGCACAATTAGGCCATAAAACACAGAAAAATAGAGGTCTACAGAGGGACAATCATATAAGGCCTGGAAAAGGATTTGGAGATAAAAAAGAATCTAACTAAGATTACCTGCATGTGGTAAGGTTTTCCTTGTTCTGCCTTTTTCTATATTGATGACCATTTCAGAAAGAAAGTACAAGTAAGGATGTCTTTTCTCCTTATTTAAGATAATTTGATCTCTAAGAGTTCAAACTCTGACATGGAGAAAAATATTTAATTTATAAGACACATGGTACAATGGTACAAAAACACCAACATAGAAAAAAAACCCTGTTAGCTTTTAGAAATAAATACACAAAGCTTCAATTTAGCTTTGTTTATTTATATAGCGAAATAACAAAATAAAACCAACAGTCTTCTTCGTCTCTAGGCGTTAAATCTATATAAAAATGGATTTAAAACATGAGGAATCATCTTAACAACTGCCTGGTTGTTATCATTCCTCCATGGTCTAAATGCAACAACAGAAACTGCCCTCGGGAAGATTCCCCTGATCCTTTATGGGCCGTAGTGAGAGGGACTGCCCCAAATAAAAACCAGCAAATTAAAAGATAAAATAATCCTTTGAAGGAAAAACCAATTACTTGTAATGTTTTAGTTTTCATTTGCACATTATTTGCCATCTTCCTGCCTATGTTTCTGTATTTTGTGGTATTATTGTGGATTAAAGGAACAGTTGTGTCAGGGAAGAAGCTAAGGATCATTTGCGAGTCATTAATACTCTTGTTTTCTCCCAATTCTTCATTCAGCACAGAAAATTTTCAGAAATAGCAAAACAGGAGATTAATGTGGCTTTAAAAATGTTCCTCTGTCAGACTAGCAGCTCTATGAGCTGCATACATCCCGGAGATGCAAGCAAAAAGTAAGATTTTTATGATTACCATCTGATAAATTCTCATAACTGCAATTTTCCTTTTGATCGCCTAGTCAATTAGTGAATCCAATTAATTTCTTATGGATGGTTGGAGAAGCTTGTAAGTGTTAGATAAAAGAAATATCAGTGGTATCACATTTCATGCAAGAATTGTGGCATGTTTTTTCTTGGTGTTTGAATTTTAAGACACGACGCCTTGCAAACGGTATTCCTAACCATTGAACTTCTCCATATTCTTTCATGTCACAACCTGAAAGTGTTTGTTTTTTTTCTGTTTGTTTTGACGAAGGGATTATGTAACAGATCAACAGAAAGTAGTGCATAATCATGAAGTGGAAAGAAATAAAACTTCAGAGAATTTTAGGGAACAAACAGCATCATGAAAACCAGGGAATCCAGCAGTAACTTTCAAACATAGTGGTGGCAGCATCATGCTCTGGGGATGCTTTTCTTCAGCAGGGACAGAAAAAAATGCGTTTGAAAGACAAATGAAGATAAAAATCAGCACTTTGTGAGGTGGGATTTTTCGTATTAAGTGTCTTGATTCATGCTTGAATGATAAATAAGCCTCCAGTCACTAGGTGGCAGCAGTGCTCAAACTAATTAACAGTCTGCCTGTCCACCCCATTAGAATAAGAAACCTTCTCAGGAACACCAATGAACACTGGCGGAGGAGGAGAGATGGAAAAGTTTGTGGCAGTGCATAGAAAAATGGCAGTAGAATAAGAAAGTGACTGTAGTCGACAAAAAAAGACCAGAACAAAGTCTTTATAGTCTTTGGGTTTAAGCAAAATTGTTGCAAACTTTTAACAAAAACTGTTAAAGGAATAAACTGGAGCTGAATAGTAATAAATTTTAATTTAAAAAGATTTTTAATGTTTAGTCTAAAAATGAGCATTCATTGAATCATTTGTTTTTTGTTTACTTTTTTGAGAATCTCACAGGCTGAACAGACTTGATTAAACATTACAAACAGAGTTAGGAAACTGAACTTGGACAATTTTTAAGACTTAAAACAATAAAATGAGCTGCAAAACTTACAATTTAAGCAGCTCATTTTATTAATTTCTTTGGATAATCAGTTGATTGTATGCAGAATGCTGATGCCAGAAACTCACACAAAGTCTTGTACATATGAAAAGTTTGAAAAGTTAAATATTATCAGATTCTCAACAGTATCAAATGGGAAGGTGAGGCAAAAAATAATGGAGAACTTAAGACATACAGTCAGAGATAAAATAGAATTATTTAGACTAAGATTTAACATGTCCTGGTCAAAGTTCAGATTTTTATTTCTAAAAAAATAAACACTTCACTTTCCTTCCATTTTTTTTTTTTAAAGAAAAATACACTCTACTTTTTCTCGGTCCATCACAGAAAATGCCACCCTAAAGAAAATGAAGAACTGATTGTGTTCAGAGGTTTCTAATAAACTACTCAATGTGTTGCTTTATTTTTTCCCTCTACTTTCTCTGCTCACCTGGGCCTTCCAGACCTGCACAGGATGTGACCCCTGTTATCAGGCTCGCTGCAGAGGAAGAAAGCGTACCTGCACTGCTGACACCGCTCTCCAAGCGGGGTCGTTTGTTTTGCTGACCCTGCTCCTCCGCGACCTCGGACTCCCCCTTCCAACTCTCGCTCTCATCCAGCTTCCTCTTGGGGAACATCTTCCTCGCTGCACATATCAGGAGAGGAATTAAATGAAGTGAGAGACCAAAAAAAAGCAAAAAATAATGAAGTGAAGGGGGTCCCAGATGAAATTATGCCATGATTAAACAGAGAGAAATGTGAAGATGAAAAACAGGATGACTCTACTCTCTTACTGCAGATGTAGGCCAGCAAAAAAAAAAGAAGAGAGAGTGTCACAGATACGTACTTTGGTAATGAAAACACTAATTTCATCCAGAAAGATATTATGCAGCCAAGCAGCTTGCAGTTCCAGTGTAATTTCCTCTATAATTGTATGCAACAGCAGTGCTTGGGGGCAATTCTGGTTTCCGTTCCACATCTGCCTCTGTTTTGCTTCTTGTTAAGATTCTAGCGAAGGTAGCACTGCTGTTGTTGTTTTTCTTCCAGATATCATAATGAAAGCATTAACCCGGGACATTAAGAATGCAATTTCAGGTCGAATTAGTGTGTTGCTTTAATACGATCGCTTCCCCGGCAGTGATGGTAACAGGCACGCCTGTTACCAAACGGTGCAGCCATCCAACACAAAGGGAACGAGATGATGAAAAGAGAATGAGCTGATTTTATTTTGGTGAAAGGAAAAGCAAAAGGAGCGTTGCTTTTCTTAATGAAAACAAAGTTGAAGTGTTAGAAAAGTCTTTAGCTCCGAGTAGCTTTCATTTTCACCCAATGAGCTTACCTTGCAGGTGTGGACGACAAAAAAATTGCAAGCAAAGTAATCCTAATTAAAGCACTCACCTTTCTAATTTATATGTATTGCCAATAATGAAGCAGATACAAACAAACCTCTGCTGTTAAATGTTGAGGCGATCAAATGCTAACTGAACCTGCAGGACAATAATCCACACATGAAAGCATGAAAAAAAGGGAACGGATTGAATCAATGGAAAAGAATCAGCAACAATACCAGGACAGCAACAATCTGCTGGTTCGGTCCAGTCAGCAGAAACCAAACATTGCAAGAACAACGCTTCAGTAATAACGTTATTATCATAATGCAAATACATGCAGAAATAAATGATAAAAGCTCTAGGACGGGGGGCGAGCTTGTGATTCAGCAGATAGGATTAATGAGAGACGGTGGAACACAATCGAGTCTAAAGGTTGTCAATGGGAGAGACGGTCCAGGGAGACGACAGAAATGAAACCCAAACGGTCCGCAGCCTGGTCAGCTGTTTGTGCTCAACAAACTTTTAATGATTGCAGCTTAAGATTAATGTCTTGTTTTCCCCCCCCGTCAATATGAAGGAATTATTATTTGCACCCATTAGGCTCCTGCTAGCAAATGATCAAATCAAGCAGCTTGAGGAGGAACAAATTAAAATCGCCTGCTGGTGTCAAAGTTCAAAATGTTTCAACTGTGCTGAAGTTCGGCTTCAGGTCTTTGTTGTTGTCGGGTTGCAGCAACATTTAGGAGGAGCGTTCAAGTCAATCAGGTTACAACTAGAGCTGAAATGATTAATTAGATTAATTGTAATTAATCAATTATTGAAATAATCGTCAACTATCAATTAATTGTTAACTTGAGTAAACAGACTCTGAAACACCCACAAACTAATAATTGAACTGTTAGACCAAGACAATGCAGAAAAGAGAAGCAGAAGGAAAATTTCTAACATTTTGCACAAATAGAGATCAAAAAAGTGTCATTTTAAATTCAGCTGTTGAGTCAATATTTTGTAGAACCACTACTTTCCAGCCTTAGACTCTAAGCTGAACTTTGACTAGACCATTCCAATCCCTGAATACGGTTTGAGCAAAACCAATAAAAGATATGCCTAGACCAAAGTTTGTGGTAAACCTTTTCATTGTCTGTCAGTTTGACCCAAATCACACAATTTAAAAGACAGTTATCACTGATACAGAACAAATTTATTTAAACTACTGAATTTTAAGGAAGTTACAAAAAAATCTCTAAAAATTGTTCTAGTATTTAGCAAATAGAAATAATTTTGTTAATTCTAACAAAGATAAGACAAGAAAAGTTTGGTCTGATTTAACTTCAGACTGTGAAAAAAAACTTGTGTTTGTGTCTTTTTATTTGGTCAATGTTGAAGGGATGGTAAAGTGACACTGTAAGTCATTTGGAAACACACTGGTTCTGGTTACACTACATTTCTAAAGAAGAGTTTCTCAAACTAGTCCACTTACACTGATAAAAATCCCCCATTTGAGTCAGCAGGAGGTTTAAGTGGAGGCTAATATGTTGCCCAGCTGTCAGTTATTGCAGAATTGTCTGAGAAAATCAATACAGGCTGTTTGTGCTCAGACTCCATAAACTGCATGTGAAATTACCATTAAAAGAGAGAGAGCTGCTAAGTGCGGCTGGCTGCTAACAATGACTGAGCAGGAAGTTAGCGCACAGAGGAGTTTACTGGGGAAACGGTCGTCTGAAGCTGTGATTCCTAATCTGAGCTCAGACCAACAAACTCACGTCTTGCAACAAGCAGCTGCAGCATTCTGAATGAAAGAAAACCGAACCAAAGGAAGCTGGTTTGTACAATAACAGATTTGAAGTTGATGAGAATCTGTCATTTTTTTTTACTGGGAACAAGAAAAGCAAAACTTTTTTTGTCTAATTATAAAATAAATCTAAATGAAGAATTTTAAGCACTTCTGGCCTGTTAGCTCAACAACTAAGAGCATGTCTCTGGCCATTTGTGGCATGTTATTTCGTTTCTCTTTTCATCCTCTTTCCTGTCAAATTACTGTTCATGAAAGGTCACTAGTGCTCAAAGAAATCTAAAAAAAATAAATCCATAAGGTAAAAGATTGTGGTCATATGCTTTCATGCATCTGCCAAGTAAATCTCTTCATTTTTGGTTTGATTTAAAACAATTATCTTGAAAAACTAAAAAACTATTTTTCTTTTAAATGTTAAAAAATAATAATAAAAAAATGAAGTAAATAAAAATTATAAATCAGAAGATGAGAGTTAAGACAAAACCAGGTTAATCCTGATCAGAGTGTCTCTATGCACAAGTGTTTAGACACAGATCTGCTTTTCTAACTTTACAAAAAACACTCAAAAAAATGTTTTTTAATCTAAGGAAAAGCATCTTTTCAAGTTTCAGTACATTTAAGACATTTTAAGATTATAATTCACATTTAAGACCCACACAAATTATTGAAAAATAAAAAACTTAGTTAACATACCTACCTGATTGATCTTATTTAACAATATATGGTTAAATATAAAATTATCAACTTAAATTAGTTTCTCAGAGTTTGACAATCACCTAATTAAAATTCTTAAGAACCATAAACTTTAAAAAATATATAAAAATGAAAATATTGATGAAAATTTATTGATAAATGCACAACTTTAACATTTAACTTAAATATTATTTCAGGCTGTTGAGAGTTGAAATATGAACATTTTTAAGAATTTCAAGAATTAGACTTTGAAATGTATTGCTTTTCCTGTTTTAAACACTGCAGCAATTTTAGAGCAATTAAAAGAAAGAACTCAGTGAATCTGATTTCAGGTTTTTTAGGCTGATTCAGAATAAAAGAACAGCAGGAGTTTGAGACAACAAAAGGTTTTCAAAGGTTATTCTCTTAATACGTGCCAATCAGAGAACCAGGCTCTTTGTCTCCATAAAATAAAACCCTAAAACACATGAAATAAAAATTAAGGTGCATTTTAGTTAGAATGAGAGAAAAAATTATAAAATGGAAAGTTATTCTGAGGTTTGTATTTATGAAAATCCACTCCGATTGGATACTGACCAGTTTTGCGTTTCACAATTCTAGACGTGGAGGTGGAACTGGGAGTACTGGGCGTCCCTGAAGACGTTGAGGAGGCCGATGTCTCCGGGGTTTCCAGGGTTACGGGTGTGGAAGGGGCCGTCGTTGGAGACAACGGGGTGTGAAGGGCCTTGAACACATCATCCGTCTGAAAAACAAACAGAAGCATCAGTAATTGTTACTAAAAGGGATGGAAAGCGCAAAGTTTTTCTTTGAAACACTGATCAGTTTGGGTTTAAGATATTTAAATAAATAGACATTTTTCAATCATAAAAAAAAAATAGGATGCGACTGAGAGGACACGACTGAGGGCATGTTTAGAGCTTTAAACAGAGAAGCTAACAGAGAAAAATAAAAAACACAACACACATCCAGAGGATTCAGAGCATCTCACACAGACCAGATTCAGCTCCAGAGTAAATGTTTGGTTTCATTCGAATCAAATCTTCTCCGTCTTTTACAGAAAGCACTCAGTCATTTTAAATCAGCCTCTAAATACATGCTGCTTGTAGTCTTAATGAATTAAGCATCACAAGCAATTGCTGGAACGCTCATCTATAAAACAGCAACTTCTTTTTTAAGTCTGCGACTTAGAGATTTTTGCGATTAAATAGCAAGAAAATAATTCAAGGATGAAAAGAAAACGACTCATTGCAGAAACTGGAAACTACCTATTAGCCTTTCCTAGGCCTTAATAATCACTTGTTCCAGGGTTATTTCCACATAAAGCATCATTTCCACAAACACACCTTTGAAACTGGAAATAAGACATGATGGCTATTTAGCTGCAGCTTGCAGGAAGAAAAACATGACCCTGACGGAGGCAACAGGAACAAAGTTGTTTATCTCGCATTAAAATCTAATTAGTATCTAATCCAGGAGAAATGGAAAGCTCCAAAGGCAGAGCTGATTTAAAAAAGGGTTTTACAGGAAACATTTTTTGGAAAATAGATGACTACAATTTGATTTGAAACCATTTTAATGAAGAAACAGAAATGGCGAAAATATAAACATTTGAAGAGAGTTTGGTTGTTCTTCTTATAGATTTATAAACTTTTGGAATTTGATACAGTATTTTGCAATATGATACAGTATGGAATCTTGTGGAATTAAATTTATTTACACTTTTAAAAACAGGTTTAAAATTGCACCAAAGTGCTGTACAAAAACAATAACATAATGAAGTAAATTGATGAAGAGAGAACAGTAATAGCAATAATAATAATAAGTAGGTAAAATAAAAATAAAACATCACATCAGAAACGTTTCAACAGAAAATGTCAACAAACAAAAATATTTTAAATAATTCTTGTATTTTTAGACTAAAGTCTTTTTCTCTCGTCAGTCACATAATTTAAACAGAATCTCCAGATTGCTTTCTGAATTGAGTCGTGATCCTATAAATTGGGATTGAATTAAAAAACACAAGCTACTTTTCCATTACAAATGTGCGCACAACTTTGTATGTATTCTGTAAATGTCAAAACAAACAAACAAACAAAAAAAACGCAAAGAAATGCAGTTAAAATCACATGTGATTCAACGACTTTGTCGTTTTTTCTGCCAGTTGTGAAATCTGGTTGATCATGTGACTCATGATGCAAAAAATTTGTTTCCATTGCAGTTTTGTGAAATAAAAACCAAAAAACACCTCGCATAACATCCATCCATTTTCTAACACCCTTGTCCCTAGTGGGGTCAGGAGGTGCTGGTGCCTCTCTCCAGTAAAGAGGCGATGTACACCCTGGACACCTCGCGTAACAGTTGTTTCTAAATTGACATGTTTCTATTAAGCAAATTTATTTTCAAAATATCTAACTGCACAATTACATGGTCAGTAGCTGGTTCCTTTGACCACCTACTGAAAGATCGACATGTCTGCTATCAGATGAGATTTTTTCTGATCACATGAAACATTTAAGTGCAACAAAATTGCAAAGAACAGAAGAAACCTGACAGAATCAAGAGCTTTTCCACAGCAGTCTAACACCAATGGCTCTGACAATCACTTCATCTCTTTTAGGCCTAATTTTATGGCACCGTTTATAGTTATAAACCTATAAATTCTCTTTCTAGTTAATTTTGGACACTGTTTTTACATGTTTCAGAGGAGCAATTAGACATCAGTGAATTGAACCAACAGATAAATCGCAGACAAAAGCAGTTATCAGGTGCCGACTGACATTATCTCTACCGGAGTTGCTCTGCTGCCAACAGGACAGGAGAGGATGTATTATTACCACCTGGCCACACATAAACAAGCAGAGAGGTGGGTCACACTGACTAACCTCGCATATCCATCACACTCTCTCCTCTCTGAGAGAAAATAATGAATAATTGCAGACACGTCACCCTGCAAAGTGAGCGGGGCGGTTAAGAGGAGTGTTTATGAAATAACAGGTGGTTGAACGGCAGCCAACGCTGATAATCAGCTCTTTTCAAACTGGAGCTTATTGACAGTGATGTGTAACAGTGATGTCCCCCATCACTAAGTAAACAAAACGCCAATGATAAGCCTGTGGGAGCTCTTCATTACAGCAGCTCCAGTGGATTTATTACGGGTGTTTTTACCTTCTCGGTTTTAGCGAGAGCTCCTTGTTCTTTTACAAGCGGCACCTCGTCTTCGTCGCTGTCCACGATTTGCCGGCTGCGCTTGGCGACCTTCTTGATTGGCGAATCGGCTTCCTGGACGCCGTTCTGCACCTTCAAGGGGCTCTTTACGGGCCTGGAGACACGCAAAGACAAACTGGTGAGGAGCATAAACACAAACCACACGCAAAGAATATTGAAGAAAAAAAAAAGACGGGGGTCAGCAGGAAAAGAAGTGAAAAAATAAAATAAAATCAGAGTAATAAAGGAAAGCAGTCACAGCTGTGAGGAGGATCATTACATAAAGGCGAGTAATTAAAATGAGTTTTAAGACTTGCTGTAAAGATTACACACTATAGTGATAATGAACACTTCATCTTCAAAGCAGTTCCAGATTGAGCAGAAAAGTTTTCACAGCATCTTCTGATCATTAACGGCTCCAAAACGTAATTCACACATCTACACAGAACTGTTATTCCACCAAAACCGCATATGTTCCTCATGATCTAACTGCAATGAGTGTCAGAAAATAAGTTCACACTCAGGCAGCTTCATCCCCATTAAGACAGAGCTTTTATAAAACATTAGCATTCCCAGTCAGCCAAAATATTTCAAAAATAGTTTGATCACCAGGGGAGAGTGGTATGGGAAGAAGGTTTTATCACGATATTTTGTGATACTGTTGTAATAATGATAAATGTGAGGATAAGAACTATTTATTACCTCTTTTTTTAGTGCGTCACAGCAATTATGGCCCCACAAACACAAATACTGCTCTTGAGAAACATTCCCATTTGTAACAAACTTCTTTCACATAAAGAAATGGGATTTGTATCAGTAAACTGCACACAGTAACCGCATTTAATCAGATTTTCAAATGTATCGATATCTACTGGTACACCTCTATTAAACAAACAGTGGAGAATAAAAGTAAAACCAACAATCCTTTAAACATAACAAATTGTAATTTATCTTGACAATGATAAATCAAAATTCTTATAAGAAATGTATTGCAATAAATGATAAATAATACGATAAATACCCACTGGTAGGAAAAGACTTAATTTTTTATGTGCTCTAAAAATCTGTCTGTATTAGTTAAATGACAATAAATTAGATTTAAAAAAAATATATTTTAATAACTGTTTATAGTGTTAATATGCAGATTTATTAGTTTTTCAGTCATTTTGATAATTATTAGGATGGTACCAATAAAACCTGCACGATTTTTATTTGTAAGCCATAACTACCAAATTACAATGAATAAACATTTGAAATATTCCTCTCTCTGTGTAATGATTCCATACAATCCATCCATCCATTTTCTAACACCCTTGTCCCTTGTGGGGTCTGGAGGTGCTGGTGCCGATCTCCAGCTAACGTTCTGGGTAAGAGGTGGGGTTCACCCTGGACGGGTCGCCAGTCTGTAGCAGATTCTATACAATATTCAATTAAAAATGTTTTATTTATCCCAAAGGGAAACTAATGTTGACCAAACTCATTTCATGCAGTCGTTGTGGATTGTGATGCTGTGGAGAGAAGGGATCTCCAGTAGCAGTCAGTCTTACAACAAACCTGATGAGGCCTCTGACTGAAGACTGTTGCTGTATGATATGCTAACAGCTCAACATCAGAACAACAGAGACAATATTCCTCAGTGACATGCACTAAATGACACAATCAACTGTTAGCAAGAACTGCTAATCCATCTCATTTGCTTTTGCTACTCCGATGTGAGCAGAGCTATTCTAGAACTGGTTTCATTTATAGAAAATTGTGGCAAAACTATTGAACTCCTTCTCAATATTCTAAAATTTCAAGGTTAACTTGTAAGTATTTCAAATACGTGCAGCTTGTTATAAATTAGCAATATAAAAGTAAACAGATTATCTGTTTTAAAATTTCCAATTAATAATCTTTTGAGGTTAAATTATTTATGCTGAGAATTTAATGCAAAATTATATTTATACATAGTAGACTCAAATTTACTTTAAAGGTTCCCTAGACAGTTTGCTACGTGTATATATAGGCAAATAAAATGACAGCAATTTTATTTATGAACTTCATGAGATGCAACCTGGTAAACAAACAGTGGCTTTTGAGTACGGAGGGCGGGTTTTGTGATGCAAAGCTTAATTTCTGCAGATAGATAAAGGAAACAACTGCAACATTGTCTCGTTATATGTGACTGAACATGGAAAAACAACTTACTTGTTCACTGGTTCATCTGCAGTTTTCTTCTGGCTGTCTTTAACCTTGCTCCTGGGCTGAAAAAACGACCTAGATAAAAGAGGCAACACGTTTTCACGAAACAACATTATGCTTCTAATTGACAATTAATTGACAATTACGGAGCAACTTTGTGTTGTTATATAAGATTAAAACCCCATAAACACGTAGAGGTTTGTGGCTTTTCCGTGTTTTAAACTTGCTAGCTTGCTTTGGGTGTATCCGAGTGCTTAGCGTCATAGCTTCTTCACAACCACTATTTGTTTTAACAAATTAAACTACTTCAAGCTGAAAAGCGTCCCGGAACCCTTACCTTAAGATAAGTGTCTCACTTTCATCAACATTTAGAGAACTAAACCACAGTTAGCTATAACTATGTTATGCTAGTGCCAGTGCTAGCTTACAACTATTGACACAAATACACAGCTATTGGTCGCGGTAGGAACCGTTTTAACACACAATTTAACAGCAAATACAATATAACACATATCACGTGGGTGTTTATTGCTTTAGAGACACATAGGCTCCTTCAACACAGTAAATTAAAACTTTAAACTATTTACACAGTCGTTACTTACGCGATGCTCCGCTGCATGTTGTCTTTAAACACTTTCTTCGCTTGATACTGAATTAAAACGTAGTAATTACGTATGAATCGGTTCCAACATGTATAAACACACAACTCCCGTGCTACAGAGCGGTATAATAACTGAATATTCGGCGCCAAAATGACACGTCAGTCAAAGATCCTGAAACATAACAGAGGAGTCACGTTGCACTAAAAATAACGTGACGTAACGTAAAAATAACGTTTCGGTCTGGAAACAAGAAATAAGAAATAGCTAAATAAAATTGGTAATAGTTTCATTAATTATGACAGAACGTAGATGGATGGCATGTTTTGCATTTTATACATTATTTTTACGTTATGCGCCAATTCAAAAATGGAAACAGTTAAATAAGTATTGGAAAAAATAATTTATTTTTCATTGTTTTTTGTCGCTTACATTTAAATATTTATAAGATGTAAAACAAATGAACGTGCGAGTACAAAAAAAAATAATGAACCCATTTATGATATCCAAAAATATTGTCGGAGTGACACATCTTCCTTCTACATAGCTTCCCCCCTGAAATGGGGGTTTGCGCCATTCACCAGCCGGTGAGACGAGCGGAGCACCAAGGGGTCGGTGGCGTTTTTTTTAATGAAGATAAATGTAATTTGTACATTTAAAAGAAGAAATTGCAAGCTTTGGTGTATTATTTATTTACATCTATTAAGAAATTGATTTATTTTTTGTTTTAACGAGAGTTATAGTCCCGATATGGCCTTCAAATACCGGAATCACATATTTACCTGAAAAAATGTATTTACGCTATTTTAAAATTGTGTATTCAAAAGAAAAATATACATTTATAAAAAGTCAAATTATGAGATATAAGATAAAATTCACTAGTGTTGTTTTTACTTAAATTTCAAGTTCTGTTAAAGAAACACAGCTAACTAAAACGAGTAAACCATAAAGCTAACTTAATTAACTTAAACTGTTGTGGCTTTATCTTCCTGAATTAAGAGAACTCTTCCAGCACTAAAACGCTTTTCAGACTCCTCCCTCACTTTTCGGCATCCCTTCTGCCCGGTTCATTCACCGGCTAACTGTAAAGGAGCAAGCCCTGTAAAAGGTCTTCTGCATCTCAAACGCTTTACTGCCCCCTGCGCTGTTGGAGTGGTAACTGCAAGAAGAGGGAGCTGGTCCTGAAGCTGCAGAGATGACAGACATGTGGGACCCGCTTTGATGAAAATTCCTAGTCCCTGTTTGAATGCATCATTTATGGCATACCACTCATATCATTTTCATGAAGCTCAAAGCAGGGGGATAAGAAGCAAGACAAACAGCTAAATAATGTATTCTGCAAGTGCATTGATTTATTTACCAAAACACAAGTGCTATGTTGGTAATTGTTTACAAGTTTAGTTCCCCTGCCGCCCCATAAAAGATGCAGGGTTTATCAGTAGTTCTATTAAAAAGGAAGTCCAAACCCATAAATAGTTTACAAATGTGATGAATTTTAATCCACAGGTAATAAACTATGTCACAATGACTCAAAACAGAGACAAAAATAATTAAACTAGAGAGATTTAATGAAAGAAAGTCTTTCATTTGTATTCCCAGCCCTCAGTCTGCATGTTTCCCCACTCTGTCGTCGTCCTGCTGCTTCTCTCCTGACAGGTTCCAGCTTATGTGGGGATTCACGTCCCAGTCTGCGGAGCTTCTGTGCAGCCATCCATTTGCATTTAGACCCGACTCCCTGGGCTCTCTCTGGCCGACCTCCGGGCGAGCGGCAGCGGGGATGAAGGGGAAGGGGCCGTGGAGGGGCTGAGGCACCGGGAGCGGCTTGGGGAGCAGGAAGGTGTGAGGCAGAGGCTGAGCAGCTGTTGAGGAGGAACATCAATCATGTGAGTCTCCGGTGAGACGAGCGACACACAATTTTAATCTGTCAACGTCACAATAACAAAACCGTTTTCCAAACCATGAAGCACTCAGCTAGCTTTACAGCTGCAGTATATAACTCTTCTAAAAAATATGGGTTTCTTTTTTCTTTGTCGTGATAGTTTGTTATGAGACAGATAATCTATAAAAAATGGATCTCCTCCACCTCCTCCCTGTGCTGTCCTCTGAAGAAATGCAGCGTTCCCGACCAAAAACAACCAATCAGAGACAAGAGGAGGGTCTCAGAAAGGGGGAGAGTGAAATAGGATGAGCAGCCATATGAAATTGTGATTGACATTGCTGAGTCCTGCCTCTTAGCTCTGACTGGTTGTTTCTAGTTAGCTATTTTTTTCCACAGATTGTCTGTTATTAAAGTTACATGCAGTTTTATATAACTTTAATAATTTTTTTACATGATTGATGAAACACTCACTATGTCATGACAGTATGAAACCTCTTCCAATCTTAACTAGAAACAACCAATCAGCTTCTCCTTGTCAGCAGAGCCGGTTGTGAATGCTAAGGCTAGTTAGCATGACCACCGAAAACGGCGGATAAACTTTTTTCCTGTGACGGTAAGCAGTTTCTCCACCATTATTATATTCAGCAGCACTTTTATAAGGTTGATTGACAGCGCTAAGACCCTCCTCCTGGCTCTGATTGGTTGCTTTTGACCAGAGAGGTGTATTTCTTCAGATGGCAATAGCATCTCATGGAGGAAGTGGAAATCAAACTTTTCACAGAATATCTATCTCATACAATATTGATAGTTTTACTGGCGACAATTTTAACAAATATGTAAGAAACTTTTTTTCCATGAAAATTAGCTTTAAGTTTATTCAGAGACATAATTCCCCAGAAGATTCATCACATGCATGATTCATAAATATAAATATAAAAGAGAAGAATTTATAATTATTGCAATTATCAAAAGCAAGATCAGCAGTGGTAGTGATTTATTAGCATTCATAATTTTTTTGTCTGTTTTTTATTTTTTTCAAAAACACTTAAAAACAACATTTAAAACCAAGTTCGAATTTAGTTTTGCATAACGCTGCCAAGGAAAAGTTCACATGAACTCACCAATAATTCAGGATCTATAAATATGCATTTGAGTAATTTTGTATTTTGTATTCAAATGCATATTCAGTGAATTTCAAAAAATAAATACAGGAAGCACACGGTTTCTGAATTTCTGATGTGTCAGAATGACATTCATAGTGACTCTATGTAAACATTTGTTTTCATATATAGTCACTCAGCCTGAAATGCATTCAAGTATAGAAACTGTCCTAAAAGGAGCTACAGATAATAAGTACTTCTGTAATATTTGGTGATTAATTGTATGGTATTACACCTTTTCAATTTGTCCTTTAGACCAACCGATTTTTTGCTTTTGTTGCATTTGTCATAAAAAAAAATATGTTGGTTAGGAAAAACAATTATCGGAAGATGAAAATCCAGCTGGTTCCAGATGTGTGAGCAAGAAAATTACATCTTTGGAGGAGCTAAAGATGTGATGATTACCTCTGTCTATCAATGATCCTGCTCCTCCACAGAGAGGAAGGCCGCTCTCAGAGGGGAGGAATGGGAGGCACAGAGGGGCCCTGTGGACCAGCTGATGGATGGATGGATGGATGGATGGATGGATGGATGGATGGATGGATGGATGGATGGATGGATGGATGGATGGATGG
>CAEFZY010004750.1:0-22481 GCA_903066815.1 Brachyrhaphis roseni | reverse complement strand
TTGAGAGAGACATTTAAACAGCATTTCAACAGCATTTAGCTGTTGCAAATCTGCAACCTCTGCCTGGAGAGGGTTAAGTTGCATAGGCTTTGAAACTCAAACCTGAAGCCTACGGAAGCCAACTCTGCATCAGAACCCGATTCGGGTCCGATTAATACACACTCTTTGAAATTTCTTCTGAAATCTCCCATTTTTTCCTCCACTTTGCACTTATGCTGCTAATGTGTTTGTCTACTACACAGATGTCAAACTCCAGTCCTCAAGGGCCACTGCCCTGCAACTTTTAGATGTTGCTCTGCTGCACCTGAATAGAATAATTAGGTCATTAGCAAGACTCTGGAGAACTAATCTACACAAGAAGGAGGTAATTAAGCCATTTCATTCCAGTGTTTTGTACCTGTGGCACATCTAAAAACTACAGGACACCGGCCCTCGAGGACTGTAGTTTGACACCCCTGGTCTACTACATAAAATTCCAATAAAACACATGATAGCTTATAAAATTAAACGCACTTTTTGCGCATTCAAAAGTATCGGGAACGTTTGCGTGGCACAGACCTGCAGCTGCTTTTCACTCTTTACCTGCTTTGTACTCCAAGATGAGGTGAAACTCATCCGTCTCCTGAAGAGACTCTGGAGGAACGACAATCTGCTCATCCAGCATCTCGTGGAGTTTAGGGCCGACCGGCCCACACAACAAAACCTGAAGTATATAACAATTAGGGTCTTCCAATGTTCAGAACGCTGGATTACAGAAGATAACTTGATAAAAAGTTATCAAGTTAACTAAAGCTAAAACTTTAACTTGATAAAGTTAAAGTTCTAGCTTTAGTTAAAGCTAAAACTTTAGTTTTTTGTTAGAATTTTGCAACATCAGTGACTAATGAATGGAATAAAAATTTAAGTAAAATGCATCACAGAGTCTATCTAGATTCGTTCATGCTTGCGTACCATCAGATCCGGGTATGTGGCGAATTTCTGACCGATGAGGGCAGCATTTCCTCCAACGTACAGCTGAAAAACAGACCAAAGTTACATTTCTGAAAAGGTAAAAAAGGAGTAAACAAAAGAAGGGAGATTAGAGGAATGGCCTCGCCTTCGCGCCGGGGTACTCTGCTGCTGCGCGAGCGATTCTCTGAAACACTTCCTTGTCACTGAAGAATCGCTCTGCCGCTGCGCCGCGCTCCATGTAGTGGATGAAGGTTTCTCTCAGGTCATCCTTCGAGCGCAGGACTTCGTGATCCCGGCCGGCGCCGGGATCCACAGCGAGAGCCTGCAGTAGCCCCACGCCGCTGACGACCACATCCACGCAGGCGTTCACCCTGAACGAGAGAACCAAAATGGAAGCTTAGGTCTGACGACGGGACTCAGTGGTCAAGGATGACTGGAAGAAAATGGATTTTGTTTATGCCGGGTACTGGAAGAAAATGCAAAACTGCTAAACACATCCAATTAACGCAGTTTATAAGGCAAGCAGTCCACATTTTTAATCTTGCAACAATAAAAATCGAAGGGGGGAAGGGGAAACGGCATGTCCTGGGGTCATATGATGCTTGTTGTCAAATATTTTATTCAGGAACAGAACCAGGCTGTTCCTGTAATAAACTCTGGCCTTTATTACAGGTAAACACACACTGACTGCTATCATACACCACCTTTACCAACAACACACACTTTAGATAAAAGGTCATCAAAACTCAAGGTGCAGCATGTCCCACCCTCTAGTGGGCTGTGCTTTAGGCTCAGCCAATCAAGTTCTGCCATCTGAAGCGCAGACTCAGGTGGGGTTTTATTTTTTTAACTAATAACATTGAATATTAAAGTTAGAGTCATCAGCTCCTCTGATGAAATCAGACAAAACTCCTCATATTTCCACGGAAACGGCCAGAATAAAAAAAACTGTTCGTACATATACTGCTTCCAAAATAATTAAGACTTAAATCTCCACAGAGTTTAATAAGTAGATTTTATTGATGTGCTGAATTGAAACAATAAAACTAACAAGCAACAAGGCTAAGAAAATAGATACAATTTTTGTCTTTGTTTCTGGTTTACTGACATTGATCTGAACTATGGAAACTCAAAGAATGCATGGGTAGAAATTTTTTTTTTTTAAAAATCAAAATTTTACCAAAAATTAAATCTTCAAAACCCAACGCTTCAACGAACCGATAAAGTCAATTCATCGCCCAGCGCCTGGAGCGAGAATTTGACCTTTACTCTACACTACACGCAGTGTAACCCCTCACTTGTGCACCTGCTGTTTTCACCAAGACATCTGAGCAGAAGCTGACTCATGATAACGCATTCTGCCGCAGCCTCTCTACACACGCGTCGCGTGCAGCAGAAGGGCTTGAGAAATGTCAGCTTAAAGAAAAATCACTCAGACTTTGACCGGCTCCACAGATCAGCGTCACTCACCCTACTGCCACCTTGCTCCACTGCCTGCTCGGCAAAGCGATCAGAGCCTCCCAGGCAGCGGAGATGGCCCGCTCCAGGCCCTCGTTGCTCTGTGACGGCGTCTGGAGGTTGGGCAGGCCGATGTACTGGAGGATCTGCTCCGGCAGCTCCGGCCTGCCGCCGTAGAAGTAGCCGACGGCCAAAGCCAGCAGGAGTGCTGCCGAAGCCTTCCTCCACATGTTGCTTCCCACACAGTCCTGTGGCAACAGGAAGACTGTCAATTTCATGTCGGATTGAGGCGTTTCAAGAATATAAATGGCACCAATTTCCTGCTTTGTTTAAATCACATTGAGTTAGATATGAGTAGCTGGTTTCTTCCTGACTGCAGGTCTGGATAAATATGTGGACTATATGACTAATAAATGTCTACAGAGCCTCCCGCCGGAGCTGTACATCTCTCCAGAGTTGGCTGCTTTGACTAATGTCGTTTTCACTATACTTAGGAATGTCGCAATAAATCGATTAATCGCATGATAAATTATCGTTTTTCTTTTTTTCTACCAAAAACTGGGTGACTAAATTCTTCAGTTTGGTGTTTCGGTCCCAACCAGCCAGTTTTTGGACAACAATTTTGTTTACAGAGAATTCGTAATTCATTTTATTTGCTGTTTCTATTGCTAGTTTATTTTGGATATGTAAAATGTCTTCCAGTTCTAGAGCTAAATATTCATTAGAATTTAAAGTTTATTGATCTTTGAGAATGTGTTCTTGCATTAATATGCTGTTACCGTTGTATTATTTGAAAATGGTCTCAAAGCGACAATATTATCGTTTATCGCAATAACTTCTGGGATAATTTATTGTCCAGCAAAATATATCACTATAATATTCCTGTTTATAATAAACCGCAGAGGACTACAAAGTTAATGATAATTTCTGGGGACATCTGGTCAAATCAGTTTTTATTAAAGAGTGTTGTGTAAAGGAGGTTGATGTAAGAATAAGATTTGTTTAATTTGGGAACATACTTGAAGACAGCGTAATTTTATCGTTACTTTATACACTACATCCCATACATTTCCCTAGAAATTCATTGATTTCAGTGGATGTAACATGACAAAATTTGAAAAAGTTCAAGCACCATGAATAATTCAAAAAGGCACTGGAATCAGCATTTTAAAAATGTGTTAGTAGCTTGTTATTTTATCATCAGCTCAAAGTAATAGAAAACCCCAACTGTGAGAGGGCTTTGCGTATCGATCTAAATATCAGTAAGGTTGATACTTTTGTTGGCATGAAGTGAAAATTAAAATAATTCCAGGGATACAATCTGACAGATCCCCACACAATGGAGTAATAGGGTCAGCTAAATAAGAAGCTGCTTTAAACACACCCACTAACACGAACCTGACTTTTTTTTAATTTATTTTTTCTCCAGAGGATTATCAGAGCATCTTGTTGTCCATTTCCAGCGAGTAATCATGCTTGTTATGAGTTGGTGTTTTGAACAGCGTCGTTGTCCAGAACATTAAGAACCAGCATACTGAGCACGCGAGAAGCGGTAAAGTTACTGCTAACGTGGACACGCTAACTCAGTTAGCAAACCCGACGCCAGCAAGCCGCTTCGACCCGGCTAAACCAATTAAGAAACAACCATGGAAACTAAACACTTTGGCAAACTATCTAACTTACAGCTTTTGTTACTGCAGGAGATAGCAACGCTGTTGGTTAGTTATGGTAGCGGGACATACCAGGCAGTAATGTGCAGGTTTGTTAGCCAGGAAGAAGATCCAGTTTCCTGGTTGAATCACAGGAAGAACATTCAGTCAGTTTAATTCCGCGACTGGTAGTGAGCCAAGAAGGAGAAACTAGAGTCGGCACAATTCATTGAAGAAGCTTTAGCTGGGAGTGACAGGAGCGGCTCAGACACAACCAGCACTCCAACCTGCAGCCACTTCGAATCAGCGACATGCGCGTGCGCCAAGAGCCTTTCCAGGGTAAATGCTGCGTTCCCGTAGTGTCAGAAATAGCAGGACCCTTGAAGCGAAGTATAAAGAAAATAAAAATACCTGCTCAGCTTTCATGCTTACAGTCATATGTGCTCGGAATGACCATACGTCAGATTTATCACCCTTTATATATATCAAAACACAAAACCTCTCTTAGCTTCTTGTTATAGCTACATACATTTTATACAATATGTAACCGAGTGTCAGTGATTGGATTTGAACACAACAGAGTTCAATACTGATTTGAACTTAAGGTTTGCCCCAAACCATAGAGAAAACACGGTAAACATTTCAAACAAGGGGCTCTTAACGGACATTTTTGACCTATTATACTATGTGGGACAGAAAAAACACGCTTGTATTTGCGTCTCATCTCTAACTCAGCTGACTGAAATAATCCAAACCTTCTCAACATGCCATGATGTAAAAAGAAAAAAAACAATGCCACATAAAACCCTATCCACGTTTTTTTATTTAGAAAATATAAAAAAGGTTTGTGTCTGCTTCAAAGTAATACATTATTTTATCCCCTCAAGTCAAATTACTATTCACAAAAAGCAGAAGAGTCAGCTAGTCATGAATCATCATAGCAAAGGAAAAGCAAACGCCTCCCGTCTAACCAACATGTTGGCGCTCGTCTTCCACCAGAAGGAAGAAGCGAAAATTAAATGTTTAAAAGTGGGGAAAAAACACAAGTTGGGACCTTTTTGAATGATTTATTAAAACTTCAATGTGAAATAACCATGCAAATAATAAACTAAAAAAAAGGCAAACATTTGATTTTAAAAATAGTTGCCACATTCCATGACATTTGCTTTTGGTCTTGTTGCCCCACATGCCAGCTTTGTTGGGTCAAATGCTTGAACTGTAAACTAAAACATCTTTTAAAAAAATGGGACCATAAAGTTCAAGTAAAAACACGCAGCTCCTGTCCCGGCTTCGCTGCCTTGAATCCTCGATTCTGAAATTTGCCTCAATGGATACAAATGGCATCTCCATTTCGATAAAATAAAAGTGCGTTGAAAAGTTTTATGCATTTCAGTAATTGAGTTCAGAAACTGAAACTAGTATCATGGGAAAACGTGGATGTTTATTGTGTAATTCTAAGGAGTAATGCTGCAGTGTCGTTGCCTGGGTAACCTTATTTAAGCCTGTTTGGTGATTAAAGCTTACACCAAATGAAAACACAATTTTCTATTTCAAAATAATGTGAATATTACATGAAACTTCTTAAAAAAAAACAACAAAAAAAAAACTAAACTAACAGAACTGGCATGTTTACATCATGGCCTCTCGATCACGGTAAAAAAAAAAAATCCTTTATTAAGTAGAGTGCTGTGTCAAAACATATTAATGGAAAGTTCAGTGGAAGGAAAAAAAAAAAGGTGAAATGGAATATTGACAGCGCCTAGCTCATTTGTTGCTTTGTTTTGATTCTGTGATGCAGTTTGTGTGAAAAGAGCTGTTGCATTTTGCCATACATTAGTCAATCCAACAAAAGTAAGAAATAAAAATCTTCTAGAAAAAGCCTCATTTTCAAAAATCAAGCTCAATGTCTAGAAGAAGACCCAAGTTGATTTAAGCTTTTGTGTGCATATTATTCAGGTTTTCAGAGAAACTGAACTTGATTCAAGTCACAATGACCAAAATGAGCTCGAAAAGGCTCATGAATTTCTTCTCCCGAGTCAAATGAGCCGTTCGACATTACTGCAATTTGTTGAAATGTAGCCATATTTCTGCCCGTTTTGGGTCTTTGGACGGTGATGCCTGTCAGGTGTCGTGGTCGGGGAGAATAGAGGCGTTGAAGCTGACCCGGACGTCCCGGGGGTAGAAACCCTGCAGAACTCCGTCCACCACGATGTCCGGGAGCCCTGCGAGACAGAGGGCAGGGGTAGTTTCATCTGAACACAGACCGTCGCTCTGACAAGTCGTTTCAAAGCTACCTGATGAGCTGCCACGCAGATAAGGATCCTGGAAGAAGCCCAGAACCCGTTGCTGTGGTAACTGGTAACTGTGGAAACAAAAGGCGGAAACATAACTAATCGATTCAGTGAAACAGTAACCTTCATCTGCCATATTGAAACTGAAGGAAGTAGTAGGGCTCGGAGAGAAATCAGTTTTACTTATTCATTGAATTCTTTTCACTTTGAAGATTTATTTATATATATATATATATATATATATATATATATATATTTTTTTTTTTTTTCTACATTTCTCGCAATTACACAAAAATTCTCGTAGCTACGTCGTTCAACTCAGCATAGGGATGATTGAAATAAAAATATTCTCTGTAATTTTAGAACACAAAGCAAGCAAAAAAACGAAAAAAAAGATAAAAATGGAAAATCAGATTTTACTTTTAAGCCACGTTGCCCATGCTTAGCGAGTAGAGACGTGTCCGACTTCACCTTTAAACAAGCACAGTCGTGACAGATGTTAACACAAACATAAAAATCTAACTGTGCTTCCAGATGCAGAGGTTTGGTGCAGCAGCGTACTGCCTTAGGAGACGCAGTTTGGTGCAGAAAGCATCAGATCAGTGGAGCGGCTCCTAAGTGTGTCACAGTGTCTGGTTTGTGCCGCGCTGCGTCATTAAATGACCGGGAAGCGGGGTAGCCACGACGACGGCACAGGAACCGCATTCCATCTGCGCTCTGAACCACAAACGCTTTCAGGACATTCCTGATCTGCCGTCGCCACAGACACGAGGTGAACATCTTCTGCCTCCGTTTGCGTTCAAACAGGATGCATGTTGGTGGCCGCCTCAGTGCCTCCAACACTCATTTAAGTTAAGTTTCCAGATACAAACGTAGAGTTTTATTACATTTTGCTGTGTTTACTATGATGGAAAAAGTTTTTTTAATGGTTACCATCACTGAGAGTCTGTTATTAAAGCCGATTGTTTCAGTACAACAGTTTTATTACATCGTTTACCTCTCACCAGCAAACAATAATTGTAAATAAATGACTGATATTACTCTCCTGGAACCAGCACATTATTAAAAATGATCAATATTAGCATCATGGCTGAAAAATACAGATTTTATTTTAGCCAGGGGGCAGCACTTCTTCTTTTTCTTCCCGTACATGTGGCAAATCTGGTCAGATTAACGCCTGTGACAATAAATCGATAAACTGCATGATAAATTAAAACGGTATCAATAATTTCCATTTGCAGAATTTATCGTTTTGTCTTTTTCTGTTTCTCTTTCTACCAAAAACCAGATCACTAAAGTCTTCAGTCTTGTGTTTTGGTCTCAACTTGATTTATTTATTTTTAAAGACAATTTTGTTTACAGAGACTTCATAATTAATTTTGTTTGTTGTTTAGTTTATTTTGGAAATTTAAAATGTCTTCCAGTGCCAGTGTTAAATGTTTGTTATAATTTTAAGTTTATTGATCTTGGAGAATATGTTCTGTGCCATTATAATACCTAAAAACCATATCAAAGCAACGATGTTATCGTTTATTTGGATAACCATAGGTTATCCAAAGAAAAACCCTTGAAATTTCACAAAGTTTGAGTTTTACACATCATAGACTCAAATGGCTGTGATACAATCTGATATTAATGCTTCAAAGGTCAAGGAGCAGAAACATCTCAGCTGATTGAAGCTACTTGAGTGACCATGTTTAAATGTGTGTGTTAAATGATTAACAAACTGCGTAAAGTGATCGTCATTTAGGTTTTTCTCCCCTTTTGTCTGATTGTTCTTAACGTAAAAACTTACTTATATTCCTGACTGTCCAGTTCATCCAGTGACCTAAAAATAGAAGATTAAAATATTAGATATTACATTCACACGGAACAGTTTAATTTTATTTTCAAACAGACGCTGTTTTCCACAAACAGCAACGAATCAATCTGAGTCGACGCTGCTGCTCCGGGGGGGCCGCCATGAGGAATGTTTTATCATGTTGCCGCATTGCCCCCAATCTGAAAATAGAGGCAACAAATATAGCAACGCAGGCAGCATCGCCGTCCAGCTCCCGGAGGAGAGCAGGCTGCCGGACTCACTCGACGCTGCTGATCTTGTTCCCCGTGTGGAAGTGCCTCACATGGAGAAAGTCCAGCAGAACCTGAGGCACGTCTTCGTTTTGATAGATAATTTCCTGATGCAGAGAGAAAAACATTCAACGGCGTGTCAGGGCCGACGTAGACAGGCAAGACAAAGAGAGGAGAACATTTCTGCCACAAAAACTCTGAAATTTTGAGGTTAACCTCAGAAATGTTCTAGAAGGAACTTGGATACTTCTAAGTTTGAAAAGTCGACAATTTTCAACTTTTGAAACTCAGAAATTTCCATGTTTTTCTATCAAATCTAGGCTCAAAATTATAATTGTTTTTCCTGCAAAACTTCCAACTTTTGAAACTTAGAAGTTTTCAATTTTTTGTAGAAAATTTCTGAGATGGAGCTCAAAAATGTAGATTTTCAAGCAAATTTTTGACTTTTGAATTTCAAAAATGTCCTTTTTTTTTCAAGAAAATGTCTGAGATGAATCTCAAAAGTTTTCTTTATGGCAGAAATATACTTTTTTTCTGATATACGTATGCCATAGTAGAAACAAGAAATGGGGTCCACATAAACAGGACTGTATTATTATTATTATTATTATATGAAGTCTCTGCTTCTGACCTGGATGTAATCTTCCAGCTCCTGCCGCCTCTGCTCCAGAGGTTTGGTCCTCAGATGGGGGTTCCTCTTGCTCGGAAAATCCGGAGTCTGGATGATCTTCTTAAGCTACCGGCATCACAATAACACACAAAAATCATTTTATTTTATGGTTTCAGAAGCCCAAATGTGTTTCAAATCATTTTATGGCTCTTCAACCCGATTTTAAACCTCGAAAGATACTGAACACAGACAAAAACAAAATGAAGCCCTCCAAAAGATTTAAGAAAGCAGGACAAGAGGAAGTCTGATATTGACGCATACCTTCCTGTGGAGCGTCTGGAATTCACTGTTTCTTCTGAGTACATAATGTTTCCTCTCGTTAAACAAGACTTCAACTCTGAAAAGCTGCAAAAAAGAAAAAAAATAAGTAAATAAAAAATCTAACTTCTTCACAAAAGTGTAACTCTTCCAAGATAGATTAGTCAGAAGAAAATAAAAATTAAAATTACCGTAGCACGAGGAAATAAATGATTTGCTCATGCTAAGGACGAAAACATGCAGGATGCCGGCCCTCCAGGACCCACTTTGGGCACCGCTGTTCTAATCGATCTTTTCGCAGATTGTGTCAGTGCAAAAACAATCAACTCGCCTCTCCAGCAGGAGGCGGTAAAGAGCTTCAGACTTTTTCCCCCCCAGGATAGTTGCTGCACATGCTTCTCTTTCTGCTGCAATGAGTAACAGTACTTTAAATAAATCCGAATGTAATTTGCAAAAATTTGAACCGACCTGTTAGACTGTACGAGACATCAGAACCGAAAAGCAGATACGCAAAACAAAAATAAAAAATATTAAAGAGTGCTACTAAGAGAAAAAAAAAATAAAAAAATCAATAAATGTTGAACTTTGCTTTCGTTTCCTTAAATATAAAAAGATAAAAGCAGGGCGAGTCGCTCATGTTCTGCACCACAGGCCGTCTGATTCACAGTGAGCCAAATTCCTCACTCTGGTGCCTCTGTTGGCTTTTCTGCCATGCAGCTCTGAATGTGGCACGGTGATTATAGTAGCCTTCAGTGTGCTAGAAAGCACATATGTTCCTTTTAGCCATTCTTTTTTATCTACTCAGGTTCTGCTTCAGTTTCAGCACAAAATAAGACTTTTGTAGAGCAGTCTTGAAGTTGCAGCGGTTTCTAACTGTGCCGCATGATTGCTCTGTTTTCACAGGCCTGCTGGTTTACCAAGAGCAAAGAGTTTTGTTCCTGTCCATAGAAGTCAGCCGGGAGTGAGAAACAAACATTTCCTTCAGATATCAGGTTTAACTTGGAATATCTTTGTTGCATAAGTGTTTTTCTGTAACACAATTCTGCAGTGTGAAATTGAATGTGTCACATTGGGTTTAAAAACAAACAATAATTACCGTATGCTGATTTAAATGCGTGTCGGAAATGAATCGGCAGTTTCTGTTAAGAAACGACTAATTCAATGTTGAGGTAACATTTTATGAATTTACCCTTTGCATAACCCTAGTGTCTATTGCCATTTATCGTATTGGTTATCACGATAAACGGTACTTTTCACTGCTGTCACAATACATTCTGATTAATGGCATTTAAAACCCCCAGAACTGTCCGTTTTGTTGGGAATATTTTCTTCACTGTTTATTCAATGAGAGTATCAAAAAAATACCAATACATTTGTAATTATGATTAAATGCCACTACTGTGTACAGTTTAGTGATACTAATCTCACCTTTTTATGTTATTGGTGTCCTAAAGACGCATATTACAAATGTGTGTGTTTGTCAAGAGCGATATTTGTGCCTATGTATGTTTGCAGTCACAACCTAAAAAAAGCAGCAAATATTTTTTAGTGTCACTATGATGGATATTGCAATAATACCACAAAATATTGTGATAAACTAAGTCCATATCGCCCACTGCTCTGTCATTTAGTCCTTAAGTCTCTGATGAGACAGTGGGGCAATGATTCAAGTTCCTAACTGGTTTAACTGGTCCTGAATGTCAAAGCAGGAATAAAAAAACCATTCATACCAAATAGGCTGCATGATATTTCAGGGCAGCATGAACAATGATTTTTGTAAGCAGATTATATCGCCAGTTCCCCAAACCTTTCAACGTCAAGCCTCCAAAGCTTTGCAAACCTGTTCATTGATTAACAATTGAGCGTTATCAAAAGGGAGTAATTATAAGTATTATTGTGTTTTAGGATCTACAGTATGAATATGTCTGTTTCTCCCTCAAGACCCCACACTTGTTGGTTTGGAACCCACAGAAACATTCAGGCTTGTAAAATATAAACAGGAAAATATACAGAAATAAGCTTAGAAGCATAAAACGTCATACATCTTTTGAAGATGATGCAAACAGAGGCTTTTTATTAATCAAAATGATCAAGTACAAATAAAAACGGTTTCACAATTTACATTGTTAGCAGCAACACAAACCATAGGTCACAAAGATTTTCTTTAATATTATAGTAAATAGGACAACATCTAGATGCTGATTTTAGCATTTTTCCATGCACCTAAATCTGCTTCCATTAATTTAATAAAACTAAACTAAAAAGACAAACTGTCCCAAATCATCTTCTATTGGTGAAATTAAAATAATTGTTTTCCCCCAAACGAGCCCAAAAGAATATTATATCAGATTTTTTGAGACAAACCCCTTTTTAAGTTCCAGATTTTTTTTATTATTACTGTCTCCACACAAAAAAAATCTACTTGATTAGTTTTAAATATTTGCTTATTTTGTTGTTGAGCTGCTTTAAATAAGTAAAATTAAAAAAAATCACAGCGAAATCTTTCAGAAAATATATAAATATAGCACGCGAGTCCTTTGGATTTGACGATTTTGACTCGCGCGAGACGCAACGTTTGGACCCGCCGTGGGTTGAATCGCCTCTTCTTACAGGTAAGACTCACCTGGCCCCCACGCGGCTTCGTTCTTCGGCACAGAGTAACAATTAGTGCGGAATTACACGCCGAGGAAGCGCGTGTTTGTCTGTGAGCGCTTTCAAACTTTCCCAATAAGTTTGAAAACGCTTAAAGCTGAATGTAGGTCATTTTAAACCGCGCTCACCTTCTTCGACTTGCCAGACTCGTCCACCTCCCTCTCCATTGACGGTATCGACACCTCAATCATGTGGGAAAGTTCCTCCAGCACCATCCGCCTCGACTTTCTGTCTCCCTTTGACTTTTTCCGTGGCTGGGAAAAACTTCAGGCGAAGAACCAGCAGCTTCCCCCCCCCCGCACGTGTCAGCTCAGGTTAGGTGGAGGAAAGTGTCTGTGTTCCCTTTTCCGGTGGGTTTGCTCCCTTGTGCTCCACCTACTCACTAATTGGGCAAACCCCGACAGGACATTAAAGGTACAGTCCGGGCTTTTGAAGGCACACACCTTTGGTTGTGAGAGTGAGGCAGCAGTGAAACGGGAAGCTGCTGTAGTGCCCATGTAAGCTAATATGTTGAGGGTTTTTTTTGTTGTTGTTGTTTTTTTTGTTTTTTAAAAAGTTTCATTCCCAGTTAAGTTCTGTGGAAGTCCAAAGTGCAGCCAGTTGCTCCCTTTGAATGATTTTATGCAACAATTCAGGCATGGGATGCATTTGTTTTGCCAAGTCAGGTACGGATGATGCACGGAAATTTTCAGTATTTGGGCTGGGCTAACACACACAAACAAAAATAAAATTACTAGAATAAATTATATTATGAGAATATAGTAAATGAAAAAAAAAAATAGCTTTAATATGAGAAGACTGATTTAAAAATACAAGAAAGAGATGTAATATTCCCAGAATAAGGTTGTCATCCTAGCAGAATAAAGTAGTAATTTTGTGATGACTAACATGAAAAAAAAAAAAAATTAAAATGAGGAAGGTTGAGCGTCTTGTGGAGTTATACTTTGGCATTGGTTTTACAAATGGGACATAATCTTTTAAGGCATCAGCATCAAATTATCGTCAGCCACTTTAGGAGCTTTGCTCTCATTCAAACAACTTTCTTCTGGTAATATTGTGTGTTTATTCTGCTACTAGTTCTTGTTATTAAAAAAAATACAAATATCTCTTACTCAGGCAAAATCAGACTACTTTGCATGTTTCATTAAAATATCATGCTGAGTTTATTGTTGGACAGGTATAAATGGGAAAAATAATAATAATTAAAAAAAACCTTTTTTTTTTTTTTTTTTTGCTATTTTAATTTTAAACAAGATAGTGAACATTTTGTGGCCCATTGAGCACTTTCAATTTGACAAAAACTTTGGACACCACTGATAAAGGTAAGGGAACGATCCAAAATGTTTTGTTTTTCTTTTAAACGGTTCAATAATGAAGATTTTGCTCTCGCCTATGCGTGCGGATGAGGAAGTCTCACATTTTGTGAGAACTCTGACCTCTAACCCGACCTCTAGAAGCCCAAACGTGACCCACACAAAGGCAGATTTAATGTTTATGGCGGCTCCTCGTTAATATTCTGCTGCAGCTGCAAGGAGTTCTACAAAACAAGCGCTTTGTCTTTCACCATTCTTCTGTTCTTGTTGCATAAACGGCTAGCCTTGTGCGAATGTCCCACGCGCTGTGTTTAGCGCCACTTACAGGTCTGGAGGAGTAAAAAAACAATTTGTGTTTCGGGCCGTTCTCGGAGTGGATGAAAACCTTTTTGGGACACGGGTGTTTTTGAAACCGACAAGCCGTTTTAGAAAAACAAAAGGTTTCTGTGTGGACGGGGCCTAAATGGGTTGTTTTAGATTTTCTTTGAAGTGTGTTTCTTAGCAGAAAGGTTTCACATCACTGTGAACCTGTTGGAATAATTTTTTTTAAAAACCGACAGAGAGGTGGAAGTGAAAAACAATAGTCAGGCTAATGAGGCGAATCAATTCGATTTGGTGTTTACAGCTTTATTTTAAAGCAACAAAGATGGTTTTTTGAAAAAAAAAAAAAAGTTCTATTCTGTTGTCTCTTGTTTCTCATTGTATTCTCTACTTAAGCTTCTTCTAAAAAGCCAAGGCAACCCAGTTTCAGACAACTTCCAGAAAGTGCCTTGCAACTTTCAAATCCAGCTTCACTTCCTGCTGCGACTCAAACACAAAATAAAACCGAAAACAGGCGGCAAAAAAGGGATCTAAGCCCTGGACTCATAACCACACAGCTCTCCTCACATCCCTTAAGAATTGCAGCTCACTGAACGCTGCAGCCGAGAGGACGAAGAAAAAAAAAGTTCACGTTGGATTCCTAAAATATTGTTCTCCTTCCAAACTGCCCAACGTGAACAATGCTCCGCCGCTCGTGGCTCATTTTTCAGGGATTTATCTCCACAGGAGTCACGTGCTCCGCCTGTGACCCTCATCACGGGATTTAGATCTTCCCATCCCGGCTGTTGCTCACACAGTTTAGCAAATCGAGCAGGCAGAGGAGATGACTTGATTATGGGAGGATGTGTGACCTTACAGGGTGAAAATATCATCACTGGGTGAACACATAAGAGTTTTTTTTCCCATTTGCCTGCTGTATCAGCACATATTTAACAAATGTCTTCCTCATTGTACCTAAGCTAAAGGCACAATCCACATGCTGATGGGTCAGTCTAGACAGATATTAATACTTATTTAAGTATGATACATCATCAAACGTCTGACCTTCGTGCTTTTTGTGGGTTTTCCTTTGAATTATTTGGTAAAACCTTTGACAGCATTTAAAGGTTTTAAATGCTGTCTTTACCTTATCAAGCTAGGTAAAGTTGACTAGCTTGATACCTTCAACAAGTTGCAAAGGAGACTGTTGAGCTGCAGCATCTATAAAACGTCTAAATCAACATTGGCCATTTTATATAGTTCCTTAAATTTCAAACCGTCGCTTGCGTCCTCCTTTTTGGCTGTTGGTGTTTTTTTTCCCTCCTGCCTGTTTTTGTCTGTTTTCCTGCCTGATCCCTTTATTTGTCTTCCTTTCTAGAGTTTTCCTGATTTTTCTGGTTTAAGGTAACTCCCAAGAAACAGTTTGAATCTCTTTCTGTTCTGCAATTTCAATCTGTTGTTCTAAACCATACACTATTCATTCTACTAATAATAGAAAAAGAGTTTGTGCTGTATTTTTAATCAACATTTGTTATTTTGGTTATCATTTTCCTCTTCCGTCCTATCTTTTTTAATCATACACCAAACTCGACTGTAAACTCATCAACCGAAAACAACAACTGGATTGTTATTTAAGTCAGTGACAATTAGACAATTACTAAAATAAATATTCAATTGATAGACTCTCTGAATATTCTGTGGATGGGAAGTTATTTAAGTTGCTCATCAACATGTTCAAACATGCTTAGTGACATTTCAATTTGTTCTTGAATTTGAAAGTAGGTCAGCAAAACTTCCCAAACTGGACAGACACACCAGCTGGTCTTGCAGCCGTGTTGCAACTTGTCCAAACTAGAGTGTGAATGAAAGAGAGCGCTGTCGCCCAGATTAGGGAGCGTTATCCGAGGAATTCCTGGGATATATCCACATACAGAGCAGAGCATTTTATCAAGAAACAGCTCCTTACAACAAAGTAGAAGGAAAGAAATGTGGTACATGAGTTTATTTAAGTTAAGTTTGGGAGATGTCTAACGTGCTGTTGAATATTTTATGTCGAGGAAAACAGGGCAGACGCTTTAAGACTTGAACTGAAGTACGTGGCTGGACTGTCACATTTGATGATGATTCAAATTTGATCAAATGAAAAAAGAGTTAGGAGTTCCCTCTGCTGGGCAGAAAGTTTAAAGCCACTGCTATTTCCACATGACAACATTATTAGGATTTTCTTGTAAGTATGGAGTTTCTTCTAACTCTTTCAACTAAAATAGTGAATTTAAAATAATCCACAACTTTCAATATGGAAAGTATGGAAGCATATTTGCAGTCTGTGATTCACACACAGAGACCATCTGGGAATATTAGGCGCAGTAAGCTTTTTGTCCATAAGATGATGCTATTGTTCCTTTTTTTTAAAAAAAAAAAAATTTTTTTACAGTTCCCACAGGTATAAACGTCAAAATGCACTGTAAACATATGAATGGTGCGAACTCCAAAACGCACAAACATAAAAAAGAAGGGCAACTGAAGAATGCTGCAAACAAAATAAGACTGCAGAAACCAACAATCAACAAAACAAATGCAAACAAAATTGCTGGAACAACAAGAAATACGAGCAAGGGGGAAAACGCAGCAAACAGTAAAAGTGTGAAATTTTTCAAATAAAAAGGAAGTGCTCAGCCCCACTAGGGGGAGAGGACCACAAATCTTACAGGACCAGTCTGTCAGAAAAGATCATTGTCAGTCTACAATCAAGACAGGATGTTATGATTTAATGGGACGTCCAGAAGAAAGAGGAAAGAAGAAAAAGTGTTCTATGTCATTTTCAAACAAGCAGTCTTTTTACAATATTTGTGAAAAGCAGCATACTTATGTAGGCACTATTTCCTACTCCAGACTCCTCCTGGTGATTTGGAGGACTTATGTTTTGTAGAAAAAGTTTGCAGCTTTTAGTGTCAGCAGTTTTTGTTTATTTGTATGTTTGTTGTTTTGCCATTTGCAGCATTTCCCCAGTTTTGCCTCTGCTTTTTTTTTTTTCGGTTGCAGCATTCTTTGGTTTCGTTTGTTTTGTTGTTTGCAGGCTTTTGCTTAAATTTTGATGCAGCTGCAACACTTTTTTGATCCGATCCAGCTGTTTGCATTCTCACTTAGACCAGGAAGATAAAGCACATCCCCTGAGTTCTAATGTCCGTACGCTGACTTTTTTTTTTTTTTTAAATAGTCTTTAAAAACATTGTTAGTTTATAAATCACTAAATTGCTTGGCACATGACTGTATTTTTGTGTTTTTATTGTGTAAAATGTGTTGAACTGCCCTGTTGCTGAAATGTGTTATACAAATAAACTTGATTGATTGATCTGAGCACCTGATTTTGGGAAGCCACCACCTCCCAGACAGTTTCACTCCCTGCTTTCTGTTTTCTAGCAACTGAAAGTGAGATGTTAAGTGTTTGAAATATTAGGTGCCTGTGGGAATTTTATAAACCATGTCACCACAAATTTTCCAGGTAACATCACATAATTTTGTCTTCCTAGCAATTTTTGCCATTCAAATTCAGAGTAATAAGAATTTCACACTACCGCTTAATGATCACACTTAGCACTTTCACTTTTCCTTGTGTATAAAAAAACATATTTTACTAAGATCGCAACTTCTTGTAAGCCTAATTTATTAGAGTGTGAACTCTGTAATTTTCCATGTTTTTAATAGTTTTATGCAAACAACTCTTCAGGACAGAGCACAGTTCCAGTGTCCCTGAAATTCACATTGAATCTCTTCACCTTCATGTATTGCCACTGTCTTCCCCACTTGCCATCTTTTGAATCTTGAAGGGAAGATAGCCACCCCACCCGCGCGCGCACCCCCCCACACACACACACCCCCACACACATATATGTTAATTCGGATTTGTGCTCCAATTAGGTAATATTTTCTACTGAATGCTTTAATGTATCTGGAAATTTAGCAAAGGTTTTGTGAACAGCTTGTTAGCTTCTAAGCTATTGACTGATATGTTTACAGGATGACTTTGTATAATAGCTGTGTGTTTTTTGCTGCAAAAAATGAGAAACATAACAATTGATTTTGAATGCTTGTTAATATTATTGTGACAAATGTTCTCTTGTGTGGATTAGGTATTTTTTCCCACATGGACACGACGATGAACCCTCAGTCGTGCAGAATTTCTGAATCTTTTCTCACACTGGCCACAAAGATAAGGCTTTTCACCAGTGTGGATACGCTGATGAACCTTCAATCTTGAAGAATCTCTGAATCTCATGTCACACTGGACACAAATATAAGGCTTTTCTCCAGTGTGGATACGCTTATGAATGTTCAGTTTTGAAGATTTTCTGAATTTCTTCTCACACTGGGCACAGAGATAAGGCTTTTCTCCTGTGTGGATACGCCGATGAATCTTTAATCTTTTAGCACATATGAATCTCTTCTCACAATGGGTACAAAGATAAGGCTTTTCTCCTGTGTGGGTACGCCGATGAATCTTTAATCTTTTAGCACATATGAATCTCTTCTCACAATGGGTACAAAGATAAGGCTTTTTTCCTGTGTGGATACGCTGATGAACCTTCAGTCTTTTAGCACATGTGAATCTCTTCTGACACTGGCCACAAAGATAAGGCTTTTCTCCAGTGTGGATACGCTGATGAACCTTCAGTGTTGTAGACTTTCTGAATCTCTTCTCACACTGGCCACAAAGATAAGGCTTTTCTCCAGTGTGGATACGCTGATGAACCTTCAGTGTTGTAGACTTTCTGAATCTCTTCTCACACTGGCCACAAAGATAAGGCTTTTCTCCAGTGTGGATACGCTGATGAACCTTCAGTGTTGTAGACTTTCTGAATCTCTTCTCACACTGGCCACAAAGATAAGGCTTTTCTCCAGTGTGGATACGCTGATGAACCTTCAGTTTTGTAGACTTTCTGAATCTCTTTCCACATTGGGCACAAAGATAAGGCTTTTCTCCTGTGTGAATGTGATGATGCGCTCTCATTGCCAAGATCTTCCTGAAATATTTCAGACACATGTCACAGCTGTATTGTTTCCGCTGCCTCTGTGTTGGCTGATCCTGTTGTCCATCACTGGGACCATCTGTGGTTTTATCAACATGTTCACCTCCTGGGTTCATACTGGTTTGGTTCTAAGAAAGTAAATCAGAAGGATGAAGAAATAGACAGTGACTAGTAAACTCATTGGATAGCAGCCATCAGTCACAAGGACTGTTAGCTCTCATTGGAAGTGCAGATTTACAGCAAAACACTTTTCATAAAGTAAAAAGACAAACATTAACATACTTTATAAGTATGATTAGAAAGATTCAATCAAATTTTTATCCATGGTGAAGGTACAAGTCTAAGCATGGAGAAAATGCTCCACCATCATGCAGCCTAACTTATGCGAAAACAAAAATAGTTAGCATCTCGTCTTTTGATCAGCAATTTGATCAGCACATCAGGAGGGAGGAGGTATGGTTCGGTTTCTAAGCTAGCTGTTTCAAACTTTTGTAAATACCACAATCTATAAGCCCTGATCAAATGTGTTATGTTCACAGACAAGTAGATGTCAAAACTGTTAAAGAACTTGGGAAAACTATTTCAATCGCTCTGTTCAACACTCCCAGTCCTCAATTCCGACGTCCACCATGGCGCCTTGAGTGATTAATTGATCTAGTTGGAAAGGACCAATACAAGACTACAAACACAAAAATAGCACTCATTTTCCCACATTTTTTAATAACTAACCTCTTCCAGGGACGTCATTGTGTTGCCAACACCAGTATTCTCTTCCAACTGTAGTTTCTCCATTTTAGATCTGCATAAAGCAAACATACATCATTTATAACATGTAAAGTATATGCACAGTGGCGCAGTTGGTAGCACTGCTGCCTTGCAGCAAGAAGGTCCTGGGTCTTTCTACACGGCGTTTGCATATTCTCCCTGTGCATGCGTGGGTTCTCTCCGGGTTCTCAGGCTTCCTCCCACAGTCCAAAAACATGACTGTCAGGTTCATTTCTAAAATTCTCCCTATGTGTGAGTGTGTGTGCATGGTTGTTTGTCCCGTTTGTCTCCGTGTTGCTCTGCGACAAACTGGTGACCTGTCCAGGGTGACGTCGCCTCTCGCCCAGAACTTTAGATAGACACCAGCACCTCCCGACCCCACTAGGGGCAAGGGTGTAAAGAAAATGGATGGATGAATAGAAAGTAGATGTGACTTTATGTTATTTTCACAGCAGTGACATTAGTTTAAAACTATTTCAATCGCTCTGTTCAATACTCTTGATCCTCACTTCCGACGTTCACCATGGCGCCTTAAGGGATTAACTCAGGGGTGCCCAAAGTGGGTCCTGCATATTTTAGTTCTCTCTCTGGCTTAACGCACCTGGATCAAATGATGGTTCGTTAGAAGGCCTAAGAAGAACACTGACGTGCTGAAAAGGTTGTTGGTACGACCAGGGAGAGAACCAAAATGTGCAGGATGCCGGCCCTCGAGGACCGACTTTGGGGACCCTTGGATTAACTGATCTAGTTGCAAAGGATCAATACAAGACTACAAACACAAAAAAGTAGCACTCATTTTTTAATACCTCTTCCAGTGACTCGTTTGCGTTGCCGACACCTGTTTGCAACAGGTGTTGGCAACGCAAAGCATTTATAACCATTGTAAATGGTTATAAACACCATTTATAATGTGAAGTAGTTGTGATTTGAAGTTATTTGCATAGCATTGATAACCGTTTCAGATGCAGTTGAAACCAGATATTTACATTCACTTTTTGAGAGACAAACTTATTTCTCTGTCTGGCCTTTTAGTTTTTTAAACCCTTAACTTTAAAAAACTTAAGGGTTTTTTAAAGTTAAAAAACCCTTAAGTTTTTTACCTTAGCCAACCAAGCCAGTTGGCTTAGGAGTACCAACTGGCTTGGTACTCCTAAGCCAGTTAGGAGTACCAAAATTATCTATATTCCCTGTAGGCTAAAGTATGAGCAACATTTCTTAGAGATTTTTCCATGACTTTCATAAAATCACAAGTTTGCATAAACTAAAATAACAATTAAAGCAGATGCGCTGTGAATCTTTAAAACATTTTTTTTTAACAGTAAATAAGATCAAGAGAATCATGAAAGAGGGATTTTTCTGCTCTTCTTGTGGCAAATTAAAACTTTAAACAATTGTATATAGACCATTATTTTAGGAAGCTGACAGTGTTGAAAAGTGAGTTGTTATACATTAATATGAATTGTTACAAGTATATGTGATAAATAAACTTACTGGTTTGTTGAGAAACATCTGTAGACATAAAGGTTATCCTTTTCAAAATATTTACATTTGACAGACGCTGTTATGATTTCCATGGAAACCATGTTCAAATATTTACAGTTTCATAAGCATTCAGCTCCCTATTAGATTGTTTTAAAAACACAATTCAGCCATGATATTAGACCTAGAGCTGCATTCACGTCTTTATTCTTCTGTGCAACAGAAAGACTCAAAAGTTAAACCTCAAAAGACTTTTAACAGTCCTATAAACCCGCTAGGTGCATACAGAACCATTTTTGTTTGCAAATCCAGATTGCAAACAATCTTGATTTGGTAAGTACAGGTTCTTACCACTTACTGAACCATAACCAAACAAAACCAAACCCAGACTCATGACGTATCAGTGGAATAAATCTGAGCGTGAACTGACTGATAACAGCTCAGTTATTCATCTGTTTACATTTCACATATGCGAAAACTCATTACTGTAAGAACTAAATCATCAAAGCAACCAATCTTCATGGAAACCATATTGAAAGTTTTCTTCTTTTTTTTTTTAATTGAGAGTTCAATATTTATGTAACTGTAGACTTTTTTAAACATTGTTGCCATGGAAATCATAAGAGTATTTGTCAAATGTAAATGTTTTGACAAACACAACCTTTAAAACGGCACAGAGAGTAAGTAATGGCTTATTTATTTATCACGTATACTTGTAATAATTCATATTGACATATAATAACTCACTTTTCAATGTATGACTTTGACCACTTATTTAGAAAGTTGATATGTATAAAATTATGTAAGATTTAAATTTGCTATTGTGCAATTTTTAGAAATTTTATTGTATTGAATTTTGATTCTGATAAAAAAAAAAATGTAACATTTAAATGTGCTATTACGCACAAGAACAGAAAAAAACCCCTCTGTTTCATGATTCTCTTGTTTTATCTAGATTACTTTTAAAATACAATCTGTTTTAATGCGTTGTTGTCTTTTAAATTTTAAGACGGTAAAGGAAAAATCTTCTGCTCATACTTTGGCATCTAGTAAATGTAAATAACTTTGGTAATCCTGTTCCTAAAGCAGGACGTTTTGACCGTTTTAAAGTCAGAGGAGGAGAAATAAGTTTGTCTCTTATAGTGATAGTAAATATCTGGTCTCAACTGCACCTAAAATTGTTGTCATTGCTGTGCAAATAACTTCAAATCACAGCTACTTTACATGTTATAAATGGTGTGTGTTTGTGTCACACAGAGCTGAAATGGAGGAACTTCAGTTTGGAGAGGAGACTTGTGTTAGCAACGCAATAACATCACCGGAAGAGGTTAGTTATTCAAATGTGTGGGAAACACAGTGCTACTTCATTGTTTTTGTAGTCTTGCATTTGGGCTGGACGTTGACACAGTTGGACTTTGAAATGCATTGGTGCCAATGCATTTCAAACATCCTCAGGTGAGCCAATGCATCACCTGAGGTCTGCAGACCTCGGGTGATGCGGTCACAGGAGTTTTATATGAGTTGGAACTTGTTGATGACTTTGGATGAAGAGCCATATAGAATGCTGTTACAGTAGTCAAGTCTGGAGGTGATGAAAG
>CAEFZY010004744.1:0-22262 GCA_903066815.1 Brachyrhaphis roseni | reverse complement strand
ACACCCCCCGCGGTGGGTGAGAAGGGAATTACTATATATATATATATATATATATATATATATATATATATATACACATATATGTGTGTGTGTGTGTGTGTAACCTTGCTATGATAATCCAGTCCATCCCAAATTGTACAAAAACACAACAATCTTGGTTTAATTTTATCAATTTAAAATAAAAAACGTTAGATTCTTTCTATCATTATTCTTACATTTAACCAAAACAAGAAAATTAAATAATCTAAATAAAAGACCTAATGCAGGAAAAGAGATGTTATTTGTGATTGTATCGCATTGTGTTGTATCGTGATTTTGGCGATAGTATCGATACATGGAGTTCTGAAAACCTGCATCAAACGGCGTCAGAATCCGCAGATCCGACTGAGCCATTCATCAAAGTGATTTCAAATGAGATGCAAAATTTAAATGAACCGACTTTTTAATTAAAACATCCGTCCTCGCTCACAGAGCGGCTCTGAGCTCTGAGCTCCTCGGCGGTGCTGCCGGTGTTTCCCCGATCCCCCTCCTTCCTCCGCCGTGCCTTCATTCCCAGCAGATGGTTTTGTCGGGCTCCAGTAACCAGTGGCCAAATGGGCCGATCCATTCTTCCTCTACATGCTCTACAAGCCCATCAGCTCCCAGCACCAGCCTTTTTGTCTTGCTCTTCTTTTCTTTTCTTCTCTAAACCACCGCTTCCTCTCGGAGACGCGCCCCCGCGCGCGCACACTTCCGATGATCAAGATATTATAAGGTTGCCAGGTATTGATTGGGTGGCTTAATGCGCATGCAAATTCTTCGGAGCCCGTGCATGAAAAATTGGCATCCCCAGTCCTCAAATTACTATATTTTGAAAACGTTAATTTGCATAGCAGATTTCCCTGAGGGGTAGGGGGGTTAATTAGGTCTATTTCCGTGCGGCTTGTGCCAAGACAGCCAAGGAAAAAGGACGGTGGGCAGAAGAAAGAGAAAAGAGGGAAAAGGAGAAGAGGGGGAGAGGGGGGGCTCACTGGGTGATAATTAAAGTGGCATTTTGGAAGCTATCAAGCATCAAATTTGGGGGCTTAAAAAGGGAAAAAATTTCATGAGGAGGTAATGAGTCAGTTTTAATTGAAACAGAAGAGAAACTTTTGGGTTTTTTTTTTTATTACTCTTTAACCTAAATATAGCATTTTTCCTTTGTGGCTAAGGGAAACCTGACAGCTTATTTAAAAGCTGTTTTCTAAGTCTCAGAATAATGGAGACACAGAAAACAGGTTGAATTCCTCTCCAATATTCTGCCACTAGTGAGCTCCAAATTAATTGGAGGAAGTTTGTAATTGGATGGGGCGAGGGAGGGAAATCCCCTATGGAGTGGGATAGTAGGAAATTTCTTCACCTTTTTTTTTTTTTTTACAAAATATCCAAGTTTCAAGTTTTTTTTTTCCAGTTTTGAAAAAATGTCCCTGCATGGAAACACACACACACACCCACACACACGGATGCATATGCGAGAAGTTAAATTTCCAAAACTTTTCGTCATAGTAATTTTCACACAAACACAACAGCAGGGGTGTCTAAAGTGTGGCCCGAGGGCCATCTGTGGCCCTCTAAAGGATTTTGTGTGGCCCACCAAGCAGAATTCTGGAAGGGAGAAAATCTGGCCTGGAAGGACTGGAGGATGATCCAGATGGAAACTTTATTATTATTATTTTTTTAAATATCAGTTAGGGCAACATTTTCACAGACAAATAAAATCATCCTAAAATAAAAATAAACATGAAATAGCTGCGGGTCGCTGCTGAAAATGACAATTTGTTCTCAATCAACTTACCTGGATGAATAAAGGTTAAATAAAAAACAAAGAAAAGAAATAGTATAAAGTACCAGAAAAAATGTATAAAGTACCAGAAAAAATGTATAAAGTACCAGAAAAAATGTTTGTGGTTAATTTTGTAGCAAAATTAACCACAAACATCCGGTCACTCTTACTTTGAAGGCAAAAACTTTATTGTAGCCCCCCAGAAGCCTTCCAGGAATAGAAAACGTTGAGTCAAATTATAAAGATAAGACGGTCCAAGTCCTTTTTTATGTTTTGGGTTTACAAGAATTTAAACATGCATTTTCAGCAAAACTCTGGTTATTTTGTTTATTTCAATAAACATTTTACATATCCAGTTTATTTTTTGAGAATATAATAAAATAAGACTCCCTACATAAAGTCATGGTACTATGAGAATACATTCATACGAGAATAAAGTCATAATATTACGAGAATAAAGGTGAAAAAATATAAAAATAGTCATAAAAGTTCAAGAACAAAGTCACAATATTACGAGAATAAAGTCACAATAGGTGTGACTATTTTGCAATGCTGCAACTTTTTTTTTTTTGTATTATTTCAACTTTATTCTCGTACGACTTTGGTCTCGTAATTTTACGACTTTATTCTCATAATTTTATGGCTTCATTGTCTTAATTTCATTTTTTTAACATTTTCTTAACGTAGCCCTAAAACTCTGTCATACTTTTCCACATGACAATTTTAGCCCAAGAGGTAAAAAGTTTGGACACCACTGCACTCCCGTACCAAAAACAGTTTCCTAAGAATGAATCTAGATTAAACTCTTAATTATCAACCAATCGACCAAATAATGAGCAGACTCCATTTCAGCTGGTTAAAAATTAACTCCGAGGCGGTAATTGAGTAATTAATTCTCAACTGCTTCACCTTGGGTTGCTAATTAAAAATAAGCATAGCCTGATTCCTCCTCTGATAGGGGGAAATCACCAGGCTGATGGCTCAAAAGAGATCCTGGTGTTTTCAAGTCTAACCTTCGTGGCCAAAATTCACATTTACAAAACAAACAGCCGAGCTTTCAAGAGATTTGAATGTCTTTCTTTAGGTTAGATTTTAAGGATGAAAATAGAAAACAGAACCACAATAAAGTAGGTTTGCTATCTTTGCTGTGTCTGAGGCTGCAGAAAAGTCCTTATTTGTAATTAAAAATCAACCGAACTGTTCTGACATTGATGCTGAAGAATGAGTTGTTTTAAAGCAAAGTGAAACTTAGATCCAAACACAGTCACCTTGTCATGGGTAAATCTCAATTAGGAAGACTGAAATTAGTAGGTACCCTCCAGTTAGGTTTGTTACTTGGAAAATATGCATAAGCGACGAACTGTTATCCAGAATGAATTTAGAGATGCAGGATTTCTGTTGCATGGTCCATTTCAAGTCTAAAAAGCCTTAAAGGAGCAGTGTTATTTATTTTACAGCCATATAGTGCTGTTTTATAGCACAATCAAGTAAGCATGTTACCTTCAGTTCTTATAAAAAATACTGTATATATCAGATACGCCTTAAAAGAAATTTAAGTTTGTAATATAAAGCCGTGAAATTGGGCCTCTGTTTCTTTAAGAAGTTGCTGCTCTTTCTGCCTTCAGGAAGTCATCACAGCATGCCTCCTCTATTAACCCTTTATCAAAGTTTTTACCAAAGATTCACTGAGAAGTAGCTAATTTAATGAGCTCAGTGGAGGAGCAGCTCCACCAGATGTTTGCTAATTGCTGCTGGCTAGTCTGAAGGAGCTGAGTGGGAGGGGTGCTCTGTGAGGCAAACGATTGGAAACTGCAGCTAATATAATAATGTCCCTTTAGACGATGCATACAGTAAAACACATAATACTAATGAATTATTACATTTTATGTTATGTTAGGGAAAATGTAGGTTTTATTCTCTACAGCAATTGCTATGCTATGCTAGCGACAACTATTGTTGCCATGCTTCCATCTACTCTTCTTGCATGCAGGAATACAGTTCTCATTATATACCAGTAGGAGACCAGTTAAAGAACATATATACAATATATTTTAGATATATTTGTTAATTTAAGCATTTTACTCATTTCCTCTTGTAAAAGTTTGAGACAGACATTTACCTCCAGCGCAACAGGCAGGAAGTAAAGGTCTGATCATGTCAACATTCACACCAGCTATGAGATTAATATTGCTTACAGCAGACAACCTGCTATTTCATTTCTAGACTTGGATTAACGTACAAAAGCCAAAACAACACTTTTAGAAAACTGAAGAAATAATGTCTGGCAACAATTGTTGCTGGTGGGATTAAATAGCTTCACTGAGCTGATTGACAACTACGATCAACTGGAATGTGTGTGTGATGTGATTTCTTTTTCTTTTTTTAGTGCAGGGGCGCAAAAGTCGGAATGGAATATATGTGGTGCATAGGGGCACTGCCCAGGGCGCTATGCTAGACGGGGCGCCAGAAACTACGGCGCAAAACTTATTCCTAGTCAGCATTTTCTGCATCCAACAGTTATTGGTGCATGTGTAAATGACGCCGTCTGTATCAGAGGCCAGCCTACAATATGTCCGCACACACTTCAGAAAGTACAAAGTTGCACAACTTTGTACTTTATTCAGGGATTCCCTCCAACATTGACCCAATGTATTTTATTTGTTTCTTCAAGACATTTTATGACAACAGCGTTGAGCTGAGTCACCTCAGCAGAGATGACCTTTTATATTATTATTATTTATTATTATTATTATTATATATTTTTTTATCTTGCTCTCCTTGAGTGCCGTTTTTTTTCTGCACAGAGGAACGAGAGGAGGAAGAGGATGAGGAGGAGGGGCTGGAGGCGAGGCAAGCCGAACCCTGCCCCGTGTGTGTGTGCGTCGCCCATCTTATTATCAAGTTAATTAAAGCTAGCATCTGACAATGTCACTCGTGCCCAGCAAAAAAAAAAAAAAAAAAGGAGGAAGAAGAAAAGGGAATTTAAATGCTGAGGTCTCTGAGGACCTCATGTCAAGGGCTGCTTTTCATTCAGCGCTGCATGTGTTTGGCTCGCGCAGCCACTGCGTGTGGGTGTGTGTGTGTGTGTGTTCAAACAGCTTCTATAAGCAAAATGACAAGAAAGTGTCGGAGTTTGATGTTCTGAAATGGCAGCAACGGAAATAAATACACATCAGACAGAGTAAGCGAGGAAATAAAGAGGGAAACAGTGAGAGCAAAAGAAAGAGAGAGAGAGAGAGAGAGAGAGAGATAAAGAAGGGTTGACATGAAAAGCGCCACTCAAGCTGTTCAAAGCTTCTGTACAGATTTGGTTCAAAAAGGAAAAAAGAAAAAGAAAAAAAGTGGGGGCTTCATAACATCCAAACGAACAGCCGACATTAAAGAGTCTATTAAAAAAAAAAGTCAGACATTGAAATGCAGAAAAGCCCCCGCTCGGCGCGTGGACTCGGGGTCAAGTAACGAAGGGATTATATGGTTCTTCATAATAATATTAATTAAACAATTTACATGCTAATAAGGTAACAATTATCGAAGCTTCTGGTGAAAGATTCAGGTTATTACAACACGCCAATCCCGGGGCTTGGCGGGTCACGGGCGAGAACAGCGGAGAGAAATCTCAACTCAAATTAACATTCTGTCAGCTCCAGAAATTGGATAAATAAAGTCGAATTAATTCACAGTAATGGAAGAGAGAGAGGGGGGGGGAGAGAGGGGGCGTTTATTCAACCAGCTCTGATTACCATTCAGTATTCACCAGCACGAGGGGTGGCTCTCTGTCAAGACATTTAAGGCAGAATGAAGCGCTCTCGGCCTCGGGTGAGATGTGGCCCCCATGTGTAATCTCTCCCTCCCCGTCCAAAGATGGCCACCTGGACACCCGGTGTTGCTCCTGGCCTCTCCAAACCTTTCATTTCCCATTTTTCCCATTCACACTTCAATTCGAGCACCATTTCCCCCCCAGCTTACCCCACCCACCCAACAGGCCCAGACCCTTCACGTGACAGGATGAACTTCACATTTTAATTGGAGCCATTTTTCTGTTTTCAAAATCTCCACTGAGCACGCACTCCAGGAACTGCTGCAAATCGTCTGTGAAGTATCTGGATTTTTGTTTATTTATATTCATACCGATGTAGACTGGATGATGTCAACAACAACAACAACAACAAAAAACTCAGTTATATGCCGTGATTTTGTTTATTCTCCTGCGCAGGCTGCGGTTCTCTCTGGGTACTCCAGCTTCCTCCCACATTAAGGTGAATATATAATGCTTTTAAATCCTTTCTTTTCACATGTAAATCGTCCAGTTATGACCTATGTAAACTAGAAGTGCAATGCTTTGGTCTGAATTCCTGGTTATTGTACATCTATAATCACAGACTCTTGCCTGCCTGTTGTGCTGGTCTTTTTAAATGTGAATGAGACATTTCAAGCCCCGCCCCTCTCCTCCACTCCACTCGGCCATTTTTGTAGTTTGATACAATTAGCTACTGGTAGAAATAATTATATCGCTGTCAAGTTTTGTCTCGACACTTTATGGATTCTTAATCTGTCAAGACATTAGAAGGGCAGTATTATGTCTTTTTCAGGCACAAAGTGCATATTTTACAGCATTATCAAGTAACTATGTTAACTAAGTAGTTATAAAAAATTGCTGCATTTATGTATTTTTCCCCTTAGGGGATAAGAGATCACTTAACTAGCCTTAGCATTCACGACAGGCCTTACTGAGAGAGCATAAGATCATAAGAGAGAGCAAGGTGGCAGCACACGAGCATGATGTACAGCGCTAAGACCCGCCTCCTGCCTCTGATTGGTTGTTTCTAGTCAGCACTGGGACAAGACAGAGAAGTTTTCAATTTTTTTCCTAAATTTTCTTTTTCTCTTTTAAATTTTGATAAATTTGTTTCCACAGATTATATGTCTCTTACCATCCTGTCACAACATAGTGACAGTTTCAGCAAAAGTAAAAATAATAATAATAATATATATATATATATACATATATATGCGTATATACGTATATATATATTATAAAAGCTACATACTGCAGCTTTAAGGGCTCAAATAATTCAATAGCAACCTCTTTCTTTACCATTACTCTCCACCTTTGTTTTTTCTTACTTATCACCAACCCACTAGATCTGACGTCAAGCTAACGCAACAATTCAGAATAATACGGTCAGTGGTATTCACTGCAAAAACACAATATCTTACCAAATATTTTTGGTCTAAAAAAAGACTAAACTAACTTAAAAGTAAAATAAATGAATTAATAAAAGACAGTTGGAGTGCCCAAATCAAAGTCTGGACTTTGACTGAAAATTTGTGATAATCTTCTTGTATTTATTCAAGTTTTCTTTGTCACATATTAACATTTGTTTATTGACCTGAAATATTTATGTGCAACAAAAGTTAAAATAAAAGCACACACACATACAAACTGTAGCCCGGCAATATGTGTGTGTCTGTTTGTTTGTTTGTTTGAGAGCATGGATGTGTGTTTATCTGAAGTGTGACTGCATTTCAAATTGTTTTTCTTTTCGCCTCAAAGAAAAGATGCTGCATCGTATCGGATAAATTAACACGTGTGACTGTGTTGGTCTCGTGTTGTCTCATTGTCCTGTCCAGCTGTCCCTCCTGAAGAGGACGGTCCCGTCAGGGGAGAACGTCGACACAGAGTGAAGGTGATCACTCCGATCTCCTTCCTGTTGACTTACGGTCGTCTCTCTCTCTCTCTTTCCACAGAACGAAATGGACTCTTTCACAGTTTAACACTAAACTGAGCCACTGTGGAAGAGAGCATGAGCTCTTCTCCTGTTTTTGAACGACAATCTCAGATTTAATATGGACAACACTCGGGTCAGAGTTCAAGTTCACTGGCGGAAAAAAAGCTCTCTTAATATAGATAAATGATGAGTCTTTAAATGAAGTTACCATTACATCTGATTTGTCAGATCATAATAGCTCCTATATTAGTAGAAGCCTTTGTGTTTTTATTTTGAACTCCTGCCTTATAAGTCCACCTGTCATTATACATTCTTTATCATTTCTTTAAAAAAGATTTGACGATTTCATATTGTACAGAGTTCATCTATGGAATCACATTCTAGAGATCATAATAAAAGGGAGGTATATTATTAAAGCCTTTAGCTAAATTCAGTTAGCATAACCACAGATGACGGCAGATCTTTGGCTTTCCTGGAACGGTAAGTTGTTTCTTCGTCATTAGGACTTGGAGCAGCGCCTTCCTCCTGGCTCTTGTAATAGAAAATTTAATTTCAACTTTATCTAAATTTGGATTGATAGTGTTTTATGTACATGAATGTTTTTCTTTAATGTTTTGTCACTGGGTAAGTGTGAGAGCACTTGAAACTATGAGCTCGGTCCTGCTCGGGTAAGAGAGACCCAGACGTTTCTGATGAGAAATAAAGTCAAAGATAAATTTTTCTCTCGATATTGGAAAGGCCTCTCACTCTGAGATAACAGAAATTTCCTCAACACTGATTGGTTGTCTTTAGTCTTGAGTGATGCATTTCTTCATATGGCATTAGCAGTAATAAGGTGGAGGAACTCAGTCTGCCTCATGTTTCTGTCATGACATTTTGGCAGTTTTAACCTGAATTTTTGTGTTTTAATATAAATATAGATATATATATCTAAGTTACATTGATAATCTGTGTATTAAAACAGGAGGACATGTTTTGTGCAAGTTTAAGATAAGATAAGATTTATTTGTCATTGTCATCCACAGATTGCAACGAGATTGAGATTGTGCTTGACTCGACATACATACATACATAAAAGGATAAAAAAAAAAGGAGAAAGATAGACATCAGAAAATGATTTCGGCACCTGGAGGTGTCACAGAGTATACAGAATTACATTTTAACAAGTGATGTCAGAGCAGAAGTTCTTATGCCTTTGAATTTAATGCCCTGATTGCCATCGAGTAGAAACTGTTTTTTAGGCGATTTGTCCTGGTTTTTAATTAAGCAATTGTCATTGAATGTAAATCACTAAAAAGTTTATTTATTTCAGCAAATTAGATCCAAAAGTAAAGTTCATATGTCATACAGAGCCATGCATATTTTTAATGGGTGTTTTTGTTCAGTTTGATGATTTTGGTTTGCAGATAGGTCTGCATTGATGGGCTGCAGCTTGTGAATTTCACCTCACAATTCTGTCAGTTTTCCTTCCACTCAACTTTCTATTAAAATGCTTGAGTGCAGCATTGTGGACAGTCAGCTTCTTCTGATTTTGTGGCTTACCCACCATAGGTCAGCAGTCTTCCCCATGTATATGTAGGTTATAGCACAGTCATGCTATGAATACATTTCTGTATTTAAAATATGTTTCACTGGTTTATTGTAACGTTCAGATTTTCTGGAAAATTGACTTTTAACCCGCAAACATTAACATTATTGTGGTTTAAACAGCTGGTTTGACATTTTGAACTGAATTACTGGAATTAATTACCTTCATGATTATATTCTGGTTTACAGAGATACACCTGTAGCATGTGCTAAGCATATGAAATTGTGCTTTCTCATTTGAACAATTCTAAGTTTTATTCCAGGGAATTTAATGAAATTGGCCTTTCAGTCACTTGGATATTTTCCGAGTGCCAGATTAGCCTCGTCCTCGTTGTTTTGACAGGTCTGAATTAAAGGACTGCGCCAGGTAATTAGCGATTGATCCAGAAAAGCGAAAAAACGAGAGAAAAACGCCCCACTCTCTCTCTTTCTCTCTCTTTTCTAGCTCTCTCCTGTTTCCTTCAGTTACTCCATTAACCGCGTCTCTGACGTCACCGGACGATTAACGCTTCTTATTGGTCCCGGGAGCAGATGGAGGAGTCCTAATGAGCTGGCTGCTACACACAGAGACCGGGGTTACCGTCTGGGCTGGACCGTTGGAGAAGCAGCGATATCAGCCTCCTCAGCCTCGCCGCTCACCGCTCGGTGGCCGAGGCTCCGCGCGCGTCCGCCACCGTTCCCCTCACCTCCTTCTTCTTCTTCCTCCTCCTCCTCTGCCTCCTGACTGTTTTTTTCCCCCATCTATTCTGACTGCATGTTCAGCCACACCGCCTCCCTCTGCGTCTTCACTTCGGCCGAGCTCCGCCGAACATGGACAGCCGGGTTCTCGAGCATCCTCACGCCCAGTTCGGCGGCTCCCTGGGCGGCCTGGTGGGTTTCCCCTACTCGCTCGGTTCCCACCATCACCACCACCACCACCAGCACGTTTACGAGCTCGCGAGCGGACACCAGCTGCAGTCCGCGGCCGCCGTCCCCTTCTCTATAGACGGATTATTAAACGGCTCGTGCTCGGCCTCTGTGGTCTCCTCCAGCCCTTTACTGTCATCCGACAGCCAGCAGTTCAAACTATCAGGTGAGTCTACCTGTTTGTTTTGTTTGTTCGTTTTGGGTTATTTTTTTTATCTGGGGTTAAAACTCTAAAGTTTGTTAAATGCATGTTGTTGAATAAAAAATAGTCTGTATTCCTAAAGCTGGTAAAAGTAGAAACTATATTTATATTAAAAACCGGCAATTGCCAAAAAGAAAAGTCATGAAAAAGTTTTTAAAAGATTAAGTTTGGATAAGTTTTGATGGATATTTTCAGTTTTTAAATTGAGGAACTCTTAGCGTTGTCCGTAAGGGCCCTGTCAATGTGGGGCCCTTCGGCCATATTAACACTCTTATGTCATCCCTCATAAATGTTGTTCTCTTAGATTTTGCAAGTTTGTTTTCGTATTTATCTAAAGAGTAATTTTACGTTATTAGCGCTTTATTATTTGCACTTCAATAGAAAATGTTTTTGATATTTATTTGTGTTAGCAAATTGGTTTTAAAGTATTTTATCAAACAACAAACTAAAAGTGGCAATTTTTACACTAAGTTGCTCACATTTACTTGTCGACTAGACTTGGCATCAGCATCTCTCAATCTCTCCCTCTCTCTCTCTTTACACACACGCGCGCTCGCGCGCGCGCACACACACACACACACACATGCACGCCAACAAACAAAAACACGCGCGTCTGCATATGCACACGCACGCGCGCACGCTCTGCAGATCCCGGAGACCCGGATAAGGACAGTCCCGGCTGCAAAAGGAGGAGAACCAGGACGAATTTCACCGGCTGGCAGCTGGAGGAGCTGGAGAAGGCTTTCAACGAGAGTCACTATCCGGACGTGTTCATGCGGGAGGCGCTCGCGCTCAGGCTTGACCTCGTCGAGTCCAGAGTTCAGGTGAGCCGAACGAAATCAATCTGATTTATCTTTATTTATTATTATTATTATTATTTGAATTTTCTTTCTTGTCAAATTGGAGCCATTTTTTTATTGGCTACTCTTTCAAAAATGTTCCAGTTATTATTGAATTTAACAAAAGAAAAAAAAACATAACCTTCCAGCATGAACACATCTGGAGATAATGGTGGTGTTATGGTCCATGAAGAAGCCTGTCCCCCCCCCCTCCTGATGAAGCTGCTTGTCAATAATGAAAGCACCAGAAAAGAGTCTCATTTGAATTTTGCACGTGGGCCATCTATTGATTTATGGGCTAATTAAAACAACTCTATTTACAAAACGAATCGATAGGTGAAAGGATATGTTACACTTCATTTATTTTGGCTCTTTCTTTTTTTTTTTTTTTTACTTTATTCATAATTCTGCTAATAGTCTTCTTATTACTTGTGCTTTTATTGCGTGAATGAGTTGCAGTACAAATATTTTATTAAACAAATTTTGTGTATATATATATATATATATATATGCAAAAATAACAGCAGTAGCTTAACCTGATTTGAGGTGATTTCTACTAGAAAAAAATTGGAGTTTATTTTTGTTTTTCAAAAATTAATGAATATATATTTTTAGCTAGAGATAGAAAGGGTAATAATAAGGTCAACACAGTAAAATAAACTGCTAATTGATGATTTTAAAAAAGCTGACAATATTGTCAGAAATCCATGAAAGGAGAAAATGCAATTTAAGGCTTTGCTAAAGCGTGAACGTGCATGCACGAAATTTCCTTGCTAATTTATAACTATTATTATTATTATTATTATTATTATTAATGATTACAGTTAAGCTATTATTTGTTTTAAAGAGCTGTATCTTTGGCTATGGAAACCTGAAACACGCTTTACGTTTCCCATCCGCTTTTCGAGCGCGCGCGACATCCAGTCCGCTCGCTGTTCGCAGCAGTCGCGACGCACAAACGGAGCTCGCTGTTATTGCATGTTGTTTGGGGATTTTGTTTCTTAAAACCTCCGATTACTGTTCCCTCAAGCTGCTCGGTGCTCCTTTATCACCATTTTTTTTTTTTTTTTTTTTGCCAGCGGATGATGGACCGACATTAACAATTCATAAGAAGCGCCATTGTCGCGAGCGATGTCGGGTCCTCGTGCAGTTATTATGCAATGTTCGGCGGATCCTACTTGCGCATGCTAAACTCCTGGTGTTATCAGCGGCAAACATGCGGCTGTCAGCGCGCCTAGAGGCCGAGCGGTGGGAGCTGGGAGGCGGGTGGAGGCTCCCTGCCTCGACTCGGTGAAAGAAGAGGTGGAGGGGGGAGGAGAGGAGGGACTCCGAGGGAGCAGAAGGCTGGGTGTGGATGAACAGACGGGATATGGCTGATTTAGCCATAGAACAGTTAAATTTAATTGGCGGATGTACCTATTACAGCAGCTCATTGGTAATTAACACCTGCACATCTGCGCACCTGCTGGCCTAAGGCTGTGACCTATGAACTTAAGAGGTCTTAAGGTGCGTGAAGCAGCATTGCACATAGATCCAAGGAGATAAAGAACGTGATTGTCTTCAAAGTTGGGGGAATTTCTATGGATTTTTATCCTTGCTTTTTTCCCCTTTCATGCATGTTTTCTCTTACAGCTATGAAATCTGCTGATGTTTGATAGTTGTTTTAAAGTGGCCCCCAGAAGTATTGAATGTCTTGGCTGAGATTGGATGTTTTTTTTTTTTTTTTTTTTTTTACTTAAGTATACAATTATGGGAAACCTACATGGAAACGAATCAAACACTACCAGAAATATGAATTTATCACAACAATGTAAGGAGAGGCAGGTTTATTTGCATAGCACACACGAGGTCATTTATAGTGCTTGAAAGGAAAGCAATGAAATAAACAAAAAATATATATCATTAAGCAAAAACCGAAATGGAACACTGGAACATTAATTAAAAGCAAATACATGATAAAAATAAACTGCTAAATAATCTCAACCTTTTGGGAAGCATCTCTACTCAGTTTAATAAAAGCAAACGACTCCAATTCATATGTTATGTGGAATCCACTTTGGGAAAGTTCAGATCAGATCAGTTCATAAGTAAGTCAATTCAGTCACACCGAGATAAAAAAAATCACATGCAATGCAGTTAGATCCTAATTTCACTGCCAGAGCGAAACGACTACATCAGTATGTTAAAATAAAATGTTTGTTTTTCTGTTGAAGCATTCTGAGTGGCAAAAACATAAAAACTCAAAGCAGGTCGATTTTGCTCTTTTTCTTTTTTCCTTCCAAATAAAATAATTGAAACACACCAGATACAATTCAGTCAGACCTAAATTTTAGTTTTGGGGAAAGAGCTGAGAAAACAGCGAAGTGAGAATAAAACCTTGTTGAAGAGGATGTGATTATTAGAATTTGCTGCAACTAAACACTCTTAGAACCATGTGAAAAAGTCAAAGGTTATGAACATTTGTTAATCCAGGACTTCACATTTTTGTAAATTTAGACCAAAACTAAGATGACTACATATGACTAAATTGTAACCCAAAACTATGACTATGACCAAAACTGAATTAGAACCTCAAAAATAACACAGAGTTATGAAGTGACAATTAGTAAAAAGTTTTTTACTAATTGTCACTTGACTGCACCAAGTGAATGACTGTTCCTGGTCAGGTACTAGGGTTAAAAGTATTGTTACTTTTAATTCATAAATCCATTGAATTACAGATGTATTACAAAATTTCACCAGAATGGAAGGAACACTGGATTTATGCTTCAAAATCATTATCTCCAAATCTGACTTTTCTTTCACAAACAAACAAAAACGGACAATAAAAACACAATATACCAACTACATGATTATACAAAAAAACAAATAATGCTGACAAGAGCTTCTGCTTTTGGTTGTTCATGAATTAATAACCCTTGGCAGGAACAGCAGTCTGATCAGCAGGCATTAGAAAGTGCAGCACAGAACACATCAGAAGGAGAAATTAGATTAAAAATATGATAATAGTGAGGAAAAAAAGTGAAAAATACTAATGTGTTTGCTCAAAAAACTACTGATGGTTGTCCTGTGCCTTATGTGGCTGGAAGGGTCGATGTGATTGGGGTTACATAATATTTCACAACTAAATTGCTAAACCAACTGAGAAACTGACCCTAGTATGTGGCTTTATGGGTAAAAAACAAATTAAAAAGTGAAACTGGGCAATTTCACAGAAAAGGCCAGCATGTAGATATAATCTGGCTGAAATGTTCAGTCTGGTCTCAAAACAACTTTCCCATTGTCAATTAATTGATAACCGTAATTCGAGATGCACCCATCTGATATTAATATCGGGATCGGCCCCAATATTGGAAAAAAATTCTAGATTGGGTATTGATGGCAATTAGCTGTCAATAATGGCAGATCTATTCAATCTAATTCTATGCTTTGTGCTCTGAGCGTCATTATTCTTTCTTTATTTTACATTATATGTAGAATTTCTAATTACAGATGATTTGTCACAGTTTATTTTTACATGCTTGACCAAGATAGTCAACCTATTGTTTTTGTCAGTTTCAGTTTTTTTTATTATTATTTATTTGACATTGGCTGTTAAACTCCTTATTGTACTGATTGAACAAATTAAAGTTTTGTTGTTTTTACATGTTTAACCAAAATTGTGCAGCTATGGGTGTATTTAAGTGAGCTGTACTGGTGCAAAATGATCAAATAAATGTGTAATTCAGTACATTTATGTGTGTGATTAAATTTTTTTAACTTTTTAAGTCAATTCAGCGCTGTTTTCCTGTATCGGATCAGTATCGGTTGATACTATTCCTCACATATCGGTATTGGAGGGGAAAACATTTGATTGGTGCATCCCTAACCATAATTCACAGTGATCTGCTGCCTTTTCAATTTGACTTAATTCAGTTTATTTACATAAAGCCAGTTATTCCATATGTAATTTTCAACACTTCTTACAAAACAAATAGCTCCAATTCATGTGTAAAATATATAATCATCCAATCATCCTGAAAGATTCAAACTCCTTGTTTTAACACATAAGCCTGCCACAATAAGCAATAAATCAATGAATTGCTTAATATATTAAAACAAGCTCAATAATTTCTATTTGTATTATTTATTGTTTTTCTCTTTCTACCAAAAACTGGATGACAAATGTCTTCAGTATGGTGCTTTTGTCTCAAGTAGCCCTTTTTTTAAGTCACAATTTTGTTTACAGAGACTTCAGTGTCCATTTTATTTGTTGTTTCTCTTCTTTTGTTTATTTAAAGTGTGAAATCTTCATTAGAATTTAAAGCTTCTTAACATTTCAGAATGTGTTCTTGCCTTATTATGCCATTATCATTATATTACTTGAAAATGGTCTCAAAACTGATTTATCGTTTATCACGATAACTTCTGGGACAATTTATCGCCCAGCCAAATTTGTTTCTGTGTCAGGCCTAATGCCACAATGCAGCAACACTGAGTTTAAAACGCCAATTGGAAAAAGTTTTCTATGTAGTTGTGTGAGTAAATGTTTACACTCACTCTCTTTGTGTGTGTGAATAGGTGTGGTTTCAAAACAGACGAGCTAAATGGAGGAAGAAGGAGAACACGAAGAAGGGCCCCGGGCGACCCGCTCACAACTCCCACCCGACCACCTGCAGCGGCGAGCCCATGGACCCTGAGGAGATCGCACGGCGGGAGCGCGAGCGGGCCGAGAAGAAGAAACGCAAACAGGAGAGGAAGCTGCTCAAGTCCCAGAACAAGCTCCTGTCGGGCGACAGCTTCCACACGCCGGGCGGCTCCGAAAGCGACAGCGGGGTGTCGCAGTTCACCGACAGCGAGCAGCAGCCGCCGCCGCCCTCCATCCACGTGGAACTGCCGGCATCGAGGGGCGAATCCAGCTGCGACCAAACGCGACACGACTTCGGTCAGACGCAAAACCAGCCAAACCAAAGAACCGTGGGGGAACCGGAGCAGGTCTCTCCGGGCAGCACGCACGGCCCCGGCCCCGGGGGTCAGAGGTCGCCCGGCATGCAGAAGCGGAACCCATTCAGCGTGGAGAGCCTTCTCTCCGACACCATGCCACGGCGGAAATCCCAACTGGACTTTTCCTCGCTGCCCAATCAAAGGACGCTGGTGGGCAAGGGGCACTTCCTGCTTTACCCCATCACCCATCAGCCTTTGGGGTTCTTAGTGCCCCAAGCCGCCCTGAAGGCAGCTCCATGTCAGGAGAACTCCGACAGACTCACGCAGGGACAGAGGCGCTCGCCGGGCGAAGGGAGCCCGGCTCCCTCTGACCTCTCCCCCTTTGGCAGCACCACTGACCGTTTGAACTCGGCCCATATGGAGCAGACACACCACAATCACCTCGGTGTTACAGCAGAGGCGGGCGACGCCAGGGACCGCGTCGGCAGCTGCAAAAAGGTGGCCTTCCCCGTTCCTCCACCGTCCGACGGCGCGGATCAGATTGTTCTGGTCGGCGAGGACGGGGGGCCAACATCTCGAACGGAGGTCGAACAGAGTTCAAAGGAAAGGAGCGCAAGAGAGGAGCCGGGGTCTCCAGGCCTCGCCGAGGCGAACACAGACTGTGGAGAAACACCAGGAACAGATGGAGAGGATGTCGATATGGACTAACACTTTCTAGGAGCAAACACAAACAGAGGACCAGGGAAAGAAAAAAAAACGCTCCAACCAGTTCAAACATTCCCAAAGTTCTGCCGAGACACTCTGAAACATATCAGGAATCAGGAGACTTGATCTTTTGTTTATTTTCTTTTTTTTTTGTTTTTAAAGGGTATGACGAGTCCAGCCTTTCGAGCAACCCCCTGCCTCCCGACACACACCTTTTAGAAGCAGGTTTCGCTCTTTTTCCTTTTCCTTCTTTTCTTTTGTTTTTGTGAACAGCTTGTAAGAAAAACTATAGGCTTCAATAAAACGTACACAACAAAAATCCTCAAATATTGTAAAAAAAAAAAACCAACAACAAACAAACAAAAACAACAAAAAAAATGAGATAACGATATTTATATGTAAACATTTTTGATAAATAAAGTTATTGTTTTAATTGAATTCAGTTTGTCTTGAGGTTGGAGAGAGAAAAGGCTGTTTGACAGAAGCTTTTTGGATCATGGCAGCTTGAGTTTTGTCATGTTACAGCAGAAAATATCCCCCCTCTTTTTGCCCTCCCCTCACCCCCTCTGTGTCGTGAGCCATGCAAGAGCCGGAGCTCAAGTCCGTCTGGCTGTTTGTATTTATTGCTTTAACAAATTTATTCATTTGAAAGGCCGAGCTGGAATGAGGTTAGTGGCCGCGGGCTATAGGACCCTGCGCCTCCTGCTGAGTTTTGATATGAAAGTAATTATTTTCCCACTGGCTGCCGCAGGTCTCCAGGCAGTAACCCCCCCCACCCAACCACCACCACAACCACACACCCCCACACACACACAGACCTTCTTTCTTTTCCCCTCTCCCCTTCTTTCGTTTCAGCCCAAAGGGTTATTAGACATTACCGATTTCCAGTGATATGGAATCACATAAACTTCCTACAATAATAGAATTAGCATGAAAGGCAGGGGTGTCAAATTGAAATGGGAAAATAATAGCCGCGCCAGCTGCACCGCGCCGGTGTGTGTCTGCGCGCGCGCGCGCGCGCCCGTTCCTCTGTGCGTGAGCGTGCATAGTCTATTGAGCAGGAGGCGGAGATGGGAGATGGTGGGAGATTCGTGGGGCGGAATTTTCATGAGCTGCCGCGGCTGTCAGACGGCCCTTGTAGTCGGCTATATTAAGATAGATGCTCGATGATATCCCTCATTGTTCTGTCGCTTATATTGATGTTGCTGTGTTATCGCCCTATTGATCATGTGTTGCACATAATAGGACAGGCGCGCGCCCGCCTGCCTCAGATTTTTTTTTTTTTTTTTTTTTTTAACAAAAGCGCCTGGGCCCCTCGTCATTTGTTCTAATAGGACTGTGATTCCCTCAGGGCCGAGACAGATAAAGATATAGGAGGGGAAAGGAAGAAAGGAAGCCCGGTGAAATGCATTAGCATTCTTTTTTTTTTTTTAAACTAATTGTTGTTTGAACTTCTAGGAGTGTGCTATAAATGGGAATTTTGGAGAGCATTAAATATTATTAGTCATTAAAAGTAAAACATTAGAACATTTAGACTATAATCTAATTAAAGACTTTTCACTCTACAATTTGTTTAAAATGGTCATATGCTAATAAACAGACCGAATTTAGGCACTGAATCTAATGTAGCAATATTAATTAATATTGGCTAATTTTATTGGCAATAACTTAAATTTACTCAATTAAATGAGTTAATTTCTAACTATTCAGTAATGATTTTTTTTCTTATTTGGCATGTTCTCCATGGCAACAAGAGAAAAAAAAACATATCATTTGGTTTATTAAGGTATACTGAGGCTAATATATTGACATCTATTTTAATATGTAAACATATAAACATTTACCTGTACAACTAGAGCTAATGTGTTCTGTTCATTGGAAATGACTGCCTCGGGGTTACGAAGCTAAACATGTCTGCAGGTTTGACTTTAGCTTTAGCACTTTAGCATAACTAGTTAAGGTTGAATGCAAGTTTTTAAAAAATATGTTACCACAAAGTAGTATGTTAAAATTTGCCCTTAAAATCACAACTATGGTGTTAATTGCCTACCACTGCCTTGGGTGAAGAAGCTTACCTTGTTAGCATGTTTGACAAAGCTAACCTTGCTAAAGTTGGATGAAAAAGTATTATTTTTTTTTTTTATTAAGGGATCTAATACTTTTTTTCTATTGCTATAAGTTTATGTGTAATCTGTGTTCTCTGACATCCAGAGTCAAGCTGTGCTGTTCATTATTTCTAATGGCTTCGCAGCTTAGAAGCTTGGCTTGCTAGCCAGCTTGATTGGCTAGCGAAAGCTGGATGGTACTTGAGATTTTTCTTGAACGCAAAAACTTTATTAACCACAAGTCTAATGAGGATTTTTAAAACTTGTTTTTTTCTAAATTGATCATTAAATAGTTCTCTGCTGGACACATCACACAATTAGTGTGAAATGTCAATGTTAAACCAATTCAGCAGCTTCCTGGACATTTTTTAATCAGAAGGTTTTAATATGCTACAAACAAGTTAGAATTCAACTAAAACAAAGCGTTGTGTTCAAAAGCTACTTCTTGATTAGAATAATAATAATTTTGATGGCTAATTTCTACAACTCTCAAAAATTCTACTTTACAGTGTGTGTGGTGTCCATCACAGACCAGCTTGGCTGATTTGTTTACATGGTTTTCAGTATGAATGAACACATCAACTTAGTAAAAGTTATGGCCTGTCATACAACTGGTTGTTGACAAAGTTTCTGTGTCGGACCAACAATTTAAATTTGCATTCATCTCTGGCAGCAGCAGTAAAGCTAAAGTTAAACTTGCACCCAAGCTACCATATTTTAACTTTGACAAGTTGTTTGCTATCGAATGACACCTTATAGTTGTGGTCGTCATGACAACGATTTACTTGCCTCAGTTTTTAAACATCTACTGACAATTTAGAAACATTTAGTGTCTCATTCACAAACCAGCTATGAGATAAAAATATCTTTTTTATTAGTGATTAGAGTTCTGAAAGTCCTACATGAATATTTTAACTAAATTATATTGGTTCTGTCAATTTTAGCCACGCTTAATCAATATGTGTTGTTTAAAAGAAATTGGAAAGACTGATATTGTTTGGCTTAAACTATGAAAGATTCATAATTTAGTTTAAAGTTAAAGAGTATTGCAAGACCTCCAGTTGAGAAATGTCAGTTTCAAAGAGAGAATTCAAACTTTTTTCCAGATTTTCTAAAACAGTGCAATCATTGTTACACGTTTGAATAGATTTAAAATGTGCATTAATCTGCTGTTTCAACTTCTCCAACGCCTTAATCATAAACTATCTGTTTTGTTTTGTGTCAAACTAGATGAGCCAGTGGATCCTAATAATTAGTTCAAATCTGACACATTTAGTTTGGTGAGACCATTTTGAGAATTGGAATGAATTTTACTGATTTAAGTGCATGTAGCTGTTAAAGTGAAGCTCTCCCTCTCCAGAATATTGACTGATCCTGTTCAAATGAAATGTTACACCAATTCTATAATTGAGATCATAACAGTGTGACTTCTTGTTTTTACAGTGTATGGGGTAAACGGAGGAGATGTTTGTTCTTTCAAATGGGCCCAAATAGAAGCGTGCAATGGACATGCGCAAATCCCCGTTTAAAAAAAAAAAAAAAAAAAAAAACAGAGAGAAAGAGAGAGTGTTTGGCTTATGAAGTGTAAACGCCACCAACTCCCTGGAAACCGAAATCCCAATTATTAAAACCATTAATTCTGGCGAGCCGCGCGCGCAGAGGAGCCGTGTTGACAGCCCGGCTAAATATCCCCTGATCCCTCCCGGTCACCTCGCCTTTATTTGCAAATAAATTGAGGGAAGATCCGAGGGACGGGGCTTTACTTTGCTGCGCCGACCGAAAATGAATTTTCCCCGTGCCGGAGTCCCTTTAATAATATTTACATAATTTTCGCTCAGTGACTCTGCTATTTGCGCTGCAGGAAGAGGGTTTGGTGGAGGAGGAGGGGGGACGAGGGGGGGGGGGGGGTCTTACAGGGGAAAAAATAATTAGACAAGAGGACGAGGAGGGAAGCGGAGTGAGAAACAGCAGGGGGGAGGATGGGTTAAGACCGAAGCTGAACACTAAATTCCCAGACAGCTAAAATCAATGAAAGTAATAACCCTATTATTTAATTCATAAGGACATTATTTCCCCACAAGGCCTCGAGTAACGTCCCCTTCGACCGAAACAATCACATTAAATCGTTCATTCTGCGCGTGCCGTGTGAAATCCCTGCGTTCATTCACTGTATTCCTTTTGTTTATCTTTTTATTTTATTATTTATTTTTTTCTTTTTTAGGTGAAACACGTTATTATGATCGGTTGGTTTCAGAAGCGCTCTTAATTAAAACGCCCAGGCTGACCTCAGGCCTTTTGCTGCAGCCCGAGTCTGAGATTGAGAGAAATAATAAATCCAAACAGAAAACAGAGGATTTCATCTACAGTGTTGTTTTCAGACAGGAACAGTCTGACCCCGCCCCCAGACACAAACTATATTTTTTGTGTGTTGTTGTTGTTGTTGTTGAGTAGACAGAAAACATGGCGGCACATTCACTTCTTAAACAGCGTGAGACGTTCACTGACGTTGAGGCTGAAACCATTCCCTTTAATTAGACTGGATTTGGACTGGAGAGCCACCGGTCAAGATTTTGCTTCCTTTACATCTGTGCAGATTTTCATTTACATTTCTGAACAGAAAACATGTATAACTGCTGAAACTGGCCGAAACAAATGAATGGATTTACAATTTAGGACATTTGGCATATCTGATTTGATCAAGTCCAGACATAAAATGTTTTAAATCTATTCTAACAAGGTTTTCCCTGACAGTTACAGCTAAGAACTAATTATCCAAGAGAGACAGAGGAATGCAAGCCTGATTTTGTTTTAGCATTAGCACTATAAGTTAACTAACTAAAGCTGCATTCAAACCTAAATTCTCTCTATAACATGGAACATTTCTTACATTTTACTAAGTAGACAATTATATAATGTGTCCCAATATACACAGAGCTTCTCTACTCACAAATGAGTGACTGATTAAACAATTATAGATCAATTCTAATCAAGACATTTGTGCAACTTTCATTACCAAAATACATTTAGTGCCCAACATAACCGTAGTGGGGCACAAAGTTCACAATTTAATGTGTTTAGTAAAAAGTTAAAGAACTTAATTTAACAAACTCCTTTTTAAAAGTATGAAAGTCACCAAATTAAACACATTTTGGCCAAAACAAACACAGCCACTCTCCATTAAATGCATTTATTCATCTGTTTATTCTTTGATTGAAGATCACTACTTCACTTCTGGGGTAAATATTTGACAATAAAATTCCTAAAAATTATGTAATAGATTTTTATTTTTGGTGTGAGACTAAGATTATTCAGTGGGGCCCATTTGAGGAAAACCTACTATATACGGCCCTGGAGAGAAGTGGGCAATCCATCAGTTTAACAGAGTTAAATCTATCTATCTATCTATCTATCTATCTATCTATCTATCTATCTATCTATCTATCTATCTATCTATCTATCTATCTA
>CAEFZY010004741.1:0-19681 GCA_903066815.1 Brachyrhaphis roseni | reverse complement strand
AATAATAATAATAATAATAATAATAATAATAATAATAATAATAATAATAATAATAATAATAATAATAATAATAATAAGAGTACATTTCCACCAAAAAACATTTGAGATCAATCTCAGATATTTTCTGGAACAAAATTTCTGAGTTTGAAAAGTGCAATTTTGAGAGTAATCTAGAAATTTGAGGGAAAAAAACTTGAGATGAATCCCACAATTTCTGTGGTTTTTCTAGCAAATTTTTGACTTTCCAAACTCAAACTTTTTGGCAGAAATGTACTTCTTTTTTTGAAAGACACATGTGTGTTTTTAACATCATTACTGCTTTTGTACTAAAGAAACATTATCTTGACTTTATGTTGAAGACATAAAATTATTACTGTGGTGTTGCATGCCTGCCTTTCCATGAATAATGTTTGGTTCAATGCAGGAAGGGGTGTGTAGCTTTTAATACATAGATGTAGGGGGGATTTCAACCAACTTCAGAGTCAAACCTAGATTGCCTCGTCACTGAACCACGTCCTGTTGACACAACACACATCTCTGTGTCAACTACAGGCCAGCGACACAAAGGCCAGCCCTGAAAACACAGAGTGTGCATGTCTCTGTGGGTTTTGAGTGGGAAAGAGCAACATCAGCTATCTGCTGCTTCTGAGCTAGAAGAGACAGAAGGTACCGGGATAGCTAAAAAGAGTGGAGTTAGTTAGTTAGGCATTCAGCGAACTGTTTAATATCAGATATTTCTTCATTCAGCAGGTGGCCAATTAACACAAGATATAACAACAGACACGTCAACTGTTCACACTCGCCTGGAGAATAACTACCGCCTCATAAATATGGAGATTCAGACAGCTGCCACATGATGCCAGCAGTTGGGAAGAGTTAATTCGCAACTTTGCTTTAGCATTGTTTAATTCACACCTTCAAGTTAGGTGCAACACCGTTTGACACAGTGAGGTATTTGGAAACTAAGCAAGGAGTCAAAGTTCAGATATTAAAATAACTTTCATTGCAAAACACAGGAAATTAGCATCCAAAAGAAAACAGAATAATTTTATTGGTATAAAAAGATTTTTAATATTGGATGATGTTCAGGTTTAATTTTCAGCTCTTCTATTTTATTTGTTTGCAGACTAAATAAATTCACTTTTATATTAAATAGAATAATAAGAGTTACTGCACTGTACGCGGAGCATTGTAAGAAAGTCAAAAAATGTTTAAAAAGTTTCACTCACTGAGACTTGAATCCTATCGTTCATGGTAAATAGCTGTTTAAAAGAATCAGATTGTTTGTGAACTTCACTACTACTTTCTCTTTTTAATTATTTGGAAGCAGGAAGTGAGCTCTCCATTTTACCTGTGATTGTACTCAAAGCTTGTTCTTCGGCAGAACATTTTCTACGGGTTCCTTATCTTTAGCCACCGAGGTTTTTATGGTCTCAAGCCGCCTCGTAAGACAGTAATTTGAGTGCAACTCTAAAACATTTACAGTGTTTGGTCACGATGACCGGCTCTTCCCTTCTATGACGCTAACCATAGCCTACACTTAAAGTCAACTCGCCTCAAAATAGACTCCCTACTAGCCACAGCATTGCTGGAGGACCTCAGTTATCTATATCACCACCTAAAGACTCAGCACATTTCTGCCTGTTTGCATCTGCACCAATGCAGGGAGCCTTCAGCTCTGCGGTCCCCACATGTGGACACTGGTTTGACAAAAAAAAAAGCTATCACACATCCTCCTCCACAATTGTGCACAACTTAAGAAACCAACAGCTCATGCTCAATGAATTGGATGTAATTACAGAGCAGCTTTATGTACACCACACCCTTCAAAATATGTTGTTTCCTCTCATGTTAGGTCTTTATTACTTCAGAGTTACGCATTTCCTCTTTTTATAGTTATTTTCTACGATATTTGTTTTTCCCTGTAATCTCCAGCTGCTTGATGCCGACACCTATCCAGTTAAAGGTTCAGCTAAAGTGGACGAGGCTTAAATGTGGATTTGTTGCCACAAGTAAGACACAGATGCAACTTCATATCCATCACCAAGTATAAAAACAGGTCACAAATAGTATGCAGACGGCCACAAATAGCTGCATTTTCACACCAACCAGCCTCCACACGCATGCCAAGACAGCCTTTTAGTGGTTTCCTTCTATAAACTGACATGTCCTTTTCTATCCATCATGTGGGTCAAATCCAAGAACTTACCAGGGACACATTTCTATACATCACTCATGTAAAACACAATTTGCATATTATCTTTGCATTGTAATGCTGCAAAAACCAATTGATGTATTTAAAAAGTTATGAACATTAGCACGAGGTACAGTGCCTTGGAAAAGCATTCATACCCATTGAACTTTTTCATGTTGTCACATTAAAAACACAAACTTCACAAGCTTTGTTTCATGTGATAGAATGAAAAGTGGGGCATAACTGAGAAGAGGATGTTGGAAATTTGGGGAGGGTTTTCCCCATTGAGCTCCTTTTTATCTCCCACCCTGTAAATGAAGTTCAGGGTAGGAAATTGCCTTCAGATGTTGCCTAATAGAGTTTACCTGTGTCTAATTTCATGTCAGTGAAAATCCACCTGTTCTGAAAACCATGAGAGGTTTGTAAAAAATTATTTATGAACAAACAAGTAAAAACAGCACAGTTCAGAGGAGACAGTTCAAAGAAAAAGGCAAAGAGAAGTTTAAGGATGGTTTCTCACCTGATAGTCCTTGTAGATTTGGTTTGATTTGGGGCCAAATTTGCGGCATTTGTTTTGTTTTCAAGCTGGTGTTCACAGAGTCAAATGAACCAAACCCTTTGGAAAAACCTGCTCACCTCTTCGCCTGTGGTGGCACTGCACCACGAACCACTGAAAAAAACAACTCAAAAACCTCAGAAGAAGACACTGAGCGCAACTTCCTCCTTCACGACATGTAAACAAAAATGAAGTGGCATCAGATTTTAGGGTTTGTAGGATTTTTCTTTCTTCTTTGGCAAAAGATCATAAGCCATTTCTCTTGCTAGTGTTAGAAAAGCATGTTTGTTTTGCTTGTATTTACCCTGGTCCATTTGGTATTCGAACTACACTAGAGTTGTGTTGTTTCCTTCAGCAGTTCTTAGCGCCACCACAGGTGAGGGGGAGAATAGGATTTTTTCAAAGGGTTTGGATCATTTGACACAATGTGTTCTGAAAGGGAATCACAGCAGCTCAAAATATAACAAATGTAGCAATTTTAGTCCCCAATAGAACCGAGTCTACTGGACTATTAAGTGTAAAAACACCCAGAAACTTGTGGAGTACCCCACTAAACCTGAGAGAGCAATTCCTCGAAGAAGAGGCCAAGAAGCCCTTAGTAGCTACATTTAAGGAACTTACAGAACATCTTGATAAAGATGCACTTAATGCATTTACAGAATCACCTCAACACCTCCTGAAAAACTGCTTCAGCTCAAAGGATGCGAACAAAGCATGAGGTCAAGACACACTTTAAGTCTGTCTGGAGGTTTTATGTTTGTGTGGCGCTGCCATGGGTGACCAACACTCATCCAAACATCCTGCACTGAGGCTCAGCCTGGTTTCTAGGGTTCTACTGTGTACTTTTGCAGATAAGTTATTTTGCAATCTTAACCCTCCCAGGTTGGCCTTTCAGGATTAAAACATACAGGTCTTGGTAAAGTAGTTCAAAACTAAAAACTGTTATGCTCAAAACAATATTGTTGTGACAACTTTAAAACAGATATTTGGGAATACTCATGGCTGTTTTGCCATATTTTAAGCAGTTTACAAATCTGCACCTGACTTATCCTCTCGACTGAGGGGCCCCTAATCTCTGTTTGCTCTGCCCCCCCCACCCCCAGCTTTCATCAGCTGTTGTCTCTTGTCAACACACATGAAGTCCATTCTAGTCACTGGGTATTAGCCAGTATCAGCTCTAATCTTGGAGCTCTTTGTAACAAGATTTTTAAACCACAGTTGTCTCTGCTGTTGGCTTGTGAACTCCAACCTGAGGCTTAGACTGAGCCACTTATACCAGTTGCTGCATGCCTCAACACCATTACATGTAAGCACGCCTGCAACCTAAGCCTTACGAGGTTTAAGGATCTATTTAATTTCATTATCGTCAATTTGATTGCCTCAAGAGGAGAGATGGCATCAACAAGCCCCGACACAGGAGAACAAAAAAGGTGACTAAAGGGCGATTTTTCTTTAAATCTTGTGGGTTGCTTCATGGTTAATAAGCTTGGCAACAGTACCACACCAAGTAGTTCCACCACATATAAACAAAGCTGAAGTTACTCCCTTTCGCTTTGATCTACGCTGCTCCTATCACCACCAAGAAAGGAAATGATAGTTACTTATTGTATGTTCTGTAGTAGGCGCCCAGCAGGCAGGTTTAGCAGGTCCTCCTTCCCTCCAGCTACACCTCCCACTAAAACCATTGGAACATGCTCGTGTGTGCTAACACACCAACTAAAATACATTTTATGTTGCCTCATTGTTTCACAACCGTCTGTTTTACTGTAAGGGTACAGCATACAATCTTGATACAGTTATATGCAGCTAATGGTTTGTTTTTTTAATTCCACAGTGCAGGTTTGAAAGACTGTTTTCTTTTAAGTAAGCTAGGGTCTTAACCCATCGGCTAGCAGGACCCTTACTCGCCAAGACCAGTTTTTCTAATGTAATACAGACTCCAAATGCAACTTAAGTGGCTTTTTAGTGCTGCATGAATTTTTTATTTATTTTTTGTCTTTTTCATGGCAGCCTGAACGGCCCAATTCCAATATTTTCAATCAAAAAAATCAATTCAATTTGTGCCACTTCTATGCATGGTACTAAATCGACGTGTGTCCGATACGTCTCAATATGTCTGCAGACAGAACGGTCATGTTGCATTTCATCTGACTTTTAAGTCATTTCTTCTGCACCAGAAAAAAATCAAAACTAATAGCTGACTTCTTCTGGGGTGTATTTTTCTGATTTGTTCAGGAGAACAGAAGCCAACAACTCATCAATAGAACATCAACACCCCAATTTACTTTATCTTCAGTTAGGCATGTCACAAAAACACATTTTGCTGGACGACAAATTGTCCCAGAAGTTATTGCAATAAATGATAATATTGCTGTTTTGAGATGATTTTCAAGTAATTATGATGTAATGGCCAAAGGATGCAAGAACACATTCTCAGAGATCATTAAACTTTAACTTCTAATGATCATTTAACACTGGGACTGGAAGACATTTTAAATATGCTAAATATATCAACAAAACAGAAACAACAAATAAAATGAATTATTTAAGACTCTGTAAACAAAACTGTCCTTCAAAGAAAGAGTTAATTGAGTCCAGAGTGAAGACTTTTGTCATCCAGCTTTTGGTAGAAAGAAAGAGAGAAATAAGAAAAAGCGATAAATGAGAATTATTAAGCTAGTCCTAATATATAATCTGATTAATTGATTTATTGCCTAGTGGAGCAGGCCTCAATCAGTCTCTTCCTTTCTAAAAGAAAAACCAATGAAAATGTCCAAAACATACAGATTAATTACCACAAAACAATATTTTTTTAGCAACAACCTAAAGTAGATTTTCCCCAATTTCAAAAAACACAAAATTCCCCACAAAGCATCTTTTAATGAGCAATGATGATGCACTTTTATGAGCAAGTACAGACAGACATGGTGGAAAAGTGATCAAGTGCAAGCGGCAAAGACTGTGTTCAAAACAACAAGAAAGGAGAAGAAGAAATCAACAATGCATCGTTTTTATAATGACCAGAACAGAAACAAAGAGACACTGGGTTCTCCTTAACAAGTCTATCTCTGCCTCCTTACCAGATGGGTGGGAGTGGCTCTTTTCAACATGACAGCACACTGTAATGCAATTATTCCCTAATCTCTACATTTCCTTGTAATGCAAGCTCTGATCTGATTGGAATAAGGCTGAACAGTGCAACCCATCACTGGATTCTCTACTAAAAGTGTACAGAGAAAAAGTAGAGTTGACAGATGAACTGAATGCTCCGCCGCCCCTCCTCCTGAAACGTGGCTGACCGTGAAGCTCTTCTTTCAACGATTATCTGTCTCTCTGAGGGCGGCCCTGAGGAGAGGCCAGGCCAGGCCAGGCTGCAGGACAAACGGACTCATTCTCTTTGTCTCACCGTGTCTGGAAGCTGAGCCGCTACGACAGATAAACATCACTCCTCCCAGCGCAAGATGCCTCGTGCAAGGGGATGGAGCCTGTGCGTGCGCAGCTGAGCGGAGCGAAAAGTGCCTCTTTGTTTTGCTACATCCCACATAAAGCCTGAAAATCTCAACCTGAACCACAATGTCTAAAAGAAATGCCTCCCTCGCGATAAAATGATGGGAGGCAAAAGACGTTTCTGGAGCAGCATCCGCTGCTGATGACCTGCAGATGTTTGCTAGGCCCGCGGGGCTGACTGACAGGTGGCACCGGGCAATTAAGACAGAGCTACGCATTTAGTAAGATGATGGAGACGCTCAGAGACTTACCTCAGTGCCACGCGGACTGAACTTTCATCCTGTCCCGTCATCATTGTTCCGTAAAAAATAAAAAAATAAAAAAAAACTGTCGAGAAACTATAGTATTGCAACAACAAAAAATGTATCTTGGCTTATTTCCCTTTGGATGAAAAAAAAAAAAAAAAGGCAAGAAGCCAGTGCGCACTCACTCCTCTGTACAGCAAACGGCGCTTCTTACCTCGAGTTCAACATCGTCATTTTGAGACGAGCTGAAAAAAAAAAAAACAGCCTTGAAGGTGTTCAAACCATGGTGTGAGCTAGAAGTTATGTGTCGCACCGCATCTTTGTGCCGCTCGGGCCCGGAGCCTCGACATGCACACCGAGAGAGGGGGAGAGAGAGCGAGAGAGAGAGAGAGAGAGCCGCTACGGCTTTAGCTACGGGGAAAGCCATGCGCGCGCAGAGACGCACGTTAAAAAAAAAAAAAAAAAACGCATCCGCGCGCCGCCGTTCCTCTTTTTTTCCCTGCTCGGTACACACCGGGAGGGAGCCGCAATGCGTCAGCAAGCCACGCCCTCTTACTTGGAAAAATTGCCGGCGCAATGACGTCATAGAACGACTTAGGGAGAAAAACTAAATACAGGTGTTTGAAGGAGTTTATTCCATGTAGCTTTATTAGTCACACCTTCCTCTTCGCTTTTACTGAATATTAGCATTGTAAGACCACTTTATTTATTCTTTTAGATAATCACACCTGTTGCAACTTAAATTTTTGGGTTTGAAATGTACATTGTTTCATCTTTTTTCCTATTTCTCGTGCTTTGTACGAATAGAAGCATGTTTTTAATCCATTTATTCCCCAAAAGCATAAATGTGAACACATTTTTATTATACCAAATGAAAACTTTGATAAGTTGATTTTCTTATCGCAAATAAAACAAGCAGTCCTTAAAAAAAAGCATATATATTAAAAACAATATCAATTCACATATTTGATTTTATTTATTTATTTTTTTTGCCTATTAAACCAAAATATGTCATTTTCCTTTAGTGGTAAAATACAATAAGTCGAAAAGTAACTGGTTAGATTTCCTTGTTAAAAATAAATTGAAAACTCACAAAATAATATTTTTTCCCACTATAAAATAAATATAGATGAACAAGATAGTATATCTTACATTATATCGAACATTTTGATGATTCACAACAGGAGTTAGATGTGAAGAATGTCAGAATTATAATTATAAGGGTTTTTTTTTATTGCCAGTAATTTTATCATGTTTAAACATTAAAAGACAATTTATTTATGAAAATCCAATCCAGCTGCAAGCTCAGAGAAAAGTCTGATACTGACATTTTCAAAGAAAAAAATAGAGATCTTATAATCTCATATGACTCATTAATGCCGATTCATTTTTACAAAGCATGCTTTTTCTTTTTTACACATTTGGTATTCTCAATCGAGTATATATAGTGGACATAATTCTAATATTTATTTTCAAGCTGTGCTCCGCTACTTTTCAATATCAGAAGATCATATCGGGGGCCACTTTTCAACAAACCAAACCAATGGTGCCATCTTGTGGCTTCAGAGGGAAATAAAGGTGTGTTGAGAGCCACTTAAGTTACGATTACTTACCTTGCTTACATCGCCATACATCATGAGGCAACCTCTACAGCCCAACATTTGTGTTCTAATGGAAGCATAATAATATATTATCTGTCAAAATTTGACTGAAATCCTCTCTGATAATGCTAAATACCATATTCTGTAATTAATTCTTGTTTGGTTGTTTATTGAGTTGGATAATTGACAGTTGGAGAAACACAGCATATCATTCGTTTGTGCATGGGAGGACTCCACCCAGCCTGGCACTTCCTCTTCATGCTGCTTTATTTTTGTAATATTACAACTTTATCCCCGTAATTTTATAATTTTTGTTTTCTTAGAGTGGCCATAACACAAATGTGGCAACATTTGAGAGAAAATAAAAAGACTTTCCAAATAGTGTGAGATTTACTGGCAAAAGTCATTGTCCCAAAAACAAAAAAAAATAAAAAAAATGACCAAATTGATGTATATTTTGTAGCAAGTTCATTCCTACCTCAGAGACAATTATGACGCCAGCAGAAAAAGGCAACTGTGAACATCTGTTGCCACAACATAATGTTTTATTTTTGAACTTGGGACAGAGTTTGCGTCGGTTTACATCGCAAAGTGTCGGAATGCGTTCAAAGTTCGTAAAAAACAGTTGCCATCATAAAACATACAGATACAAAGGTCTTCCAGTGTGTTGGACATTTTGTGCAAATTGCAGACACCTTGAGTACAAATAAAATCAACAACATAACAGTTTAAGTAAGGAATCCTGTACAGTTTGAAAATGCCCACAGTGCCACAAAATCAAATGAGCACAAAACGAGTGTGTAAAAAAAACGACTCCTGCTTTTATGTTGTTCAGGGACACTTGGCCATGATTATCTGAGCTGCAACAACAAGGACATATGATTCATAACAATATTACAAAATAAAAGCAAAGCTTTTAGCACTTCACCTTGAGGCTGTACTTACAGTGATATAGGCTATGGCGCTGTCTGAATCCACTGCTCCATAATGTGCTGGCCTGTAATCTGAAGATTGCTATAAAAAACAATAACAATGTAGGAACACTTACACATTCAAAAACGTAAAAAACAGTTTAAAAAAAAAATAAAACATTTGGCTTACATAGTGCAGACTCTCACCACGAAAACAGCACACCACAATCGGTTGTTTTCTTTCCCCACCAGTGCAGATTAGGAGAATAAACCCACGTTAGTAAATTTGACAAGAATGTGTTTTGCAACGTGACGGAAATCATTGGGAATCTTCATGGATCTTGAGCCAAAACACATTCTTGCTGGTGTCCCATGTTTGAACTCTCCCAGGCTAAACCACAGAAGGTGTCAGACTGAAATCATGCAGAGTTTGCAGGAGGTGTAAATCCACGTCTCTTTACGCTCCAGAATGGCTGAGGAGAACTGAAGGTTTGGTCCCTCTGAGCTTAGTTTTTTTTTTTTTTGTAATATTTCTGCAGCCAGATGATTGTTCAATTCATAGGAAAGAGAGTTTTCTGGAACACAATAATGATCTCTTTCCATCACCTTTAGAGGCTTGTTTCCCTTTTTAGGTGGAAAACAACAGCTAACGTATTAATACCTTGAGCAATAGTCAGCCGGTAGCTGTGTTTCCATTACAAATGTCGGCAAAACTTGGTCCATATCCTGCTAAAGCACAATTTTGCAATTGTTGTGTTTCCATTAAATGGGAAACGCAATTGAAATCACACACAAATGAGTTTGTTCAGATGAAAAGTAATTAAAAAACATCCTTCTGCCACTTCCTGTCGTCTTCTTTGTCGTTTCTGCCAGTAGTAACCTCTAGTTCTTGATCATGTGACTCGTATGATGCGAAAAAGGTCTCAGTTTTGAGAAATCCACCAATTTTGATACAACAGATAAACCACCCTATCCTAGGGCAAAAGCCTTTTAATCAAAAAAACGTTTTTTTGTCAAAATTGCTGTGCTTCCATTAAGCAAATTTATTTTTGTAATTCAAATTTGCACAACTGTATGGCCAATGGAAACTCAGTTAGTGTTTTCTATGGCAGCATGATTGTCTTTCCTCCCTGCATAAGCAGTCTTCAAACAGAAAGCAGAATCAAAAGAGAGAGAAGTAAAAAAAAAAAAAAAAAAGCAACCAACAATAAAAAGCCAACTCGCTCTACTCTACATCTGAGGCGTCGTTGTCAGAATGGAGGTAGTTGTTGCCTTTTACCCGGATGTAGTGGACGTGGCGGTCGTCGCTCGCTGGCAAATCTCCACAAGAGCAGAGCCGCCTGGTGAACAGATTCTCGATGTCCTCCAGCTGTAAGCCCTTCGTCTCCGGGAGGCAGCAGAGGACGAAGAGGAGCCCCAACACCACCAGGCCCGCATACAGGAAGAACGCACCTGGGAGACAGGAAGTCAAGAAAGGGTATCTGGTGACGTTTTTTGGGGGGGGGGGGTTGGAAACCCTCAATGGATTAGCCAGGATTAGAATGTACACACCAGAGCAGAGAGTAAATACTCTTGTGGAAACATTTTAAATGAAGAGTTACAGTTTAACAGACCAATGTACAAGTGTCCTGAGCATTACCCTTACCGTAATACGTCAGATACTCTGCAACATGGAGAAAAGTCAAAGACACCAGCACATTGAAGATCCAGTTGACGCCAGCAGAGCAGGCGTTTCCGGTGCTGCGTGCCCACAGCGGGTAGATCTCTGAGTTCACAGTCCAGGGCATTGTGCCCATTCCTACAATACACACAGCTTCTATATTAATTCTATATGGCTGAAACAATTAATCGGATTAATCACGATGAATCGATGAATTTTACAAATCGTTAACTTAATCAGTAATCGATTAATCGTTAACTGAAGTACACAGACTCAGTAAAAAGGGCAATAGCTGAATGAACAGAGCAGCAATTGAGCCAAAACTGTATGAAAAAATATGACCATTTTGCATCTGAGATTAAGATAGAAGAAAAAAAACTTTGTAAAAGTGCTTCACCCAGCTCAAATGCTGTAAAAAATTTGCTATTCAATTATTAACCTCTTCTTCCAAAAATAAAACCACAACAAAAATCTTAATTCTACGGTAGTCAAAACAGACTACCGTAGAATTAAGATGTATTCTTTCAACTGCAGATGCATCCTTTGCCACAAATAATCAAGCGCACACGAAGAGAAAGCTATGTTGTTGCATTTTAAGCAATAAAATTGTTATTTTCTTACTTAAAAAAAAGAAATTAAAAAGAAATTGAATTATTTGGCTTTTTATTCCCCATATTTCTAATCATGCATAAAACGAGCTTAAGTGTTTAAATGAACAATCTGCAGGATCTGCCAATATTTCTATCTGATTAACCTGTCAGAATAATCTATCACTAAAATAATTAATTGCTGTATTTGCTAGCTGTTGGCATTTTACTGCAGGGAAAAATTGATTTTTGTTTCATTTTTTTACTCTGTTAATGCTATAATAATTCTTCCCATTTTGTGAGAAACCAAAGTTTTGTAAATAATTCCTATTAAACATATGTCATTAAAAAAACAAACAAACAAAAAAGACAGATTTTTACATGATAAGCAACTTGTTATCTGTTTGAAAAGAAAAGAGGTGATCTGACCTGGAGCAAATGAAGCCAGGTAGAGGATGAGGCCCAAAAGAACAACCCAGGAGTACGATGTGGGACAGTAATTGTAAGCCCAATATGGGCTGAAAGATTCCTCCGTCCGATTAGAACATCTGGATGAAAAAAAAAGAAGGAAGAAAGCAGACTGGTTTTAGATTTTAAACTCTACACTACCAACTGAAAGCACATGCAGACGACATTGTGACCTTCCCCAGGCTGCGCTGTCGGTTGATGCCGGACTGACAGGAACGCAGGAAGAGTTGAACACGCCGGCGTTGTTTTCGAGGTAACAGAATCCACAGTCTGGATCCAACATGCACGGTTCACAGGACCTGGCAGAAGGAAACATGATTAACCTAAACATGCCTGCAGAAAAAAAGGCTCTCATAAGAAATAATAATAATAGTAAAAAGCCAGCTAAGTACTTAGAAATATGAAATTGTTTGAGATGAAACAAGACAAATTCTAGTGAGGTCATATAATGTTAAGCATCCACTCATGTTTAAAGGGGCAGTATTATGTGTTTTCCACAAACATAGTGCCATTTTATAGTATGATCTCTTCTATTAATCTTAATTAGGTTTATTTCTCAATATTTGTGTGTTTGCAACAGCTATTTCAGTTTGATATATCTAATAACTGATGGACACAGTAATATTTCAGTACTGAAATGAGGTTTATTGGACTAACAGAAAATGTGCAATATGCATTAAAACAAAATTGGACAGGTGCAAAAATTTGGGTCCCCTCATCATTTTAATTAATTTGAATACTCCTAACTACTTTTCACTGACTTACTGAAACACAAAATTGGTTTGGTAACTTCATTAAGATTTAAACTTCATAGGCAGGTGTAGCCAATAATGAGAAAAGGCATTTAAGGTGGCCCATTGCAAGATGTTCTCTTATTTGCATCTCCTCTGGCATCCTGGGCACCTCAAAACAACTCTCAAATGATCTGAAAACAAAGATTGTTCAACATAGTTGTTCAGGGGACGGATACAAAAAGTTGTCTCAGAGATTTAAACTGTCAGTTTCCACTGTGAGGAACATAGTAAGGAAATGGAAGACCACAGGGACAGTTCTTGCTAAGCCCAGAAGTGGCAGGCCAACAAAAATATCAGAGAGGCAGAGAAGAAGAATGGTGAGAACTGTCAAGGACAGCCCACAGACCACCTCCAAAGACCTGCAGCATCATCTTGCTGCAGACGGTGTCACCGTGCAACGTTCAACAATTCAGCGCACTTTGCACAAGGAGAAGCTGTATGGGGGAGTGATGCGACGGAAGCCTTTTCTGCGAACACGCCACAAACAGAGTCGCTTGAGGTCTGCAAAAGCACATTTGGACAATCCAACTTCATTTTGGAATAAGGTGCAGAGGACTGATGAAACAAAGATTGAGTTGTTTGGTCATAAAAAAGGCATTATGCATGGCAGCAAAAAAACACAGCGTTCCAAGAAAAACACTTGCTACCCACTGTAAAGTTTGGTGGAGGTTCCATCATGCTTTGGGGCTGTGTGGCCAATGCCGGCACTGGGAATCTTGTTAAAGTTAAAGTTTATTTTCCAACAAGACAGCGACCCGACGCATCCAGCTAAAAACACACAGAGATGGTTTGTGATTGCAGTCAAAATGCATTTAATAAGCACTGCCTTGAATTGGGTGAAAATTTATGCAGTCACTTATTTAATTTAATTGTCATTATTTTGAAGAAATCAGTGATTTTTGTAAATTTTGGCCAAAAATGCCTAACTTTGTTGCTTGTGATTAATTTCAAAAGATAATAAAAGGGTAAAACTTCCAAAGGGGTGAATACTTTTTACAGGCATTGTATGTAACAATGAAAGGCAAATTGACACAAGTATTTGTAACTTGTGTCAATTTACAATCTTGATGCATTGCTCTTCACTTCAAATATGCGGCATAAAAATGTTTTGACTTGCTTTCCTTCTCCTTTTAAAGTCAGTGTGTCTTTTTACTGCAAATGGGAAGTTGGAATTTCAAATAAACACACATGTAAACAGGAATCCCAGACAGGCAGGTTCACAGCCTCAGAGGAGCAGCTTCCCTTGCACATGTATTTTATTAAATCAATTCCTCTAAATATACCATGTTAAACACTGAGAGTACGACTTTACTTTCACTCTCAAGCAAACCAGAAAACGACTGAAATTAATTTGTGGGTAAAACCAAAAGTAAGAACAAGAATTTAGCCTTCTGAGGAACATAGACGGTTTCATTTAGTGCAGCAGTAGAACTAGAGAAGACGCCATCTTTGAGCAGTCAGTTTGCTAGAATGGGAAACAGAAAAAAGGGGAAGTGACTCCTTTCTGAATTTGGTTTTCTCACCCATAACGCCTGCAGGTGGAATTGTGAAAGTCGATGGGGTGGAGCGTTACAGGAGGAGAGTGTTGGGCCGACAGCAGGAATCCGACGGCCAACAAAGTCAGACTCAGTCCAGTTCCTGCATTGGAGTAAATAAAACCACTAAATAAAGCTTTGAGAGAAACATTTCTGAAATTTAAAGGGGCATTATTATGTGTTTTCCAGGCACATATTGGCTTTTTATAGCACAATCAAGTAACTACGTTACCTTCAGTTATAAAAATGCTCTATATATCAAATATGACTTTAAAGAAATTTTACTTTCTAATTTGACGCCTTGAAATTAGGCCTCTGTCTCTTTAAGAAATTCCTGCTCTTTCTGAAACTCCGCCTTCAAGAAGTCATGACAACATGGCTCCTCCATTAACCCTTTAACAAAATCTTTTTACCAACCTTTCACTGAGAAGTAGCTCCTATAACGAGCTGATGCTCAGTTCCACCAAATGTTTGCTAATTGCTGCTGGCTAGTCTGAAGGAGCTGAGAAGGGGAGTGGAGGGTTGCTCTTTGAGACAACACTCCAGGTATGTTTTTGAAGAGGGAATAACATTATAACATGACGCACAGCTCAAAAAAGCTGATTTCACAAAACACTGCCCCTTTAAGAAATCCTCATGCTGTTCAAACTGCCTTTCAAGCTAAAATTTGATAATCTGAGCAGTTACGAACCTAAAAGACTGCCCAGCGTCAGCTTCCTGCGGCCTACCCTCTCCACAAGCCACACTCCCACCAAGGTGAACACGAAGTTGGTAGCTGAGGTTGCAGCAGCCAGCCAGATCGCCTGTTTGTCTTCCCGCACCCCAGCCATCTGCAGGATGGTAGCGCTGTAGTACCTGGATATGAACAAACAGAGCGCTGAGGTAAGCAGAGAGAGGTAAAACCGTGTTCAATGTGACAAGACAAGCAGGGCATACATGACTGTGTTGATCCCAGACAGCTGCTGGAACATCTGGAGGCCACACCCAACGATGAGAGCCCTGCGAGTCGGTCCGTAGCTCAGGATGCGCAAAATGACGACGCTTCCTGCAAACCAGGAGTTAAGAGTTTCCAACGTGACGTTAAAGCTGCAGTATGTAACTTTCATGAAAAACTGTTTTTTTGGGGTGTTTTTTTTTTTTACATATTTGTTAAAGCCATCCCCATGACGTGACAGTATAATATGAGACAGATCATTTGTAAAAGATCGTTCTCCTCCCTGAGCTGCTGAGGCCGTCTGAAGAAATGCATCGCTCTGACCAAAAACAACCAATCACAGCCAGGAGGTGGGGCTTAGCGCCGTCACTCAACCTGATGTATGTGGCTGACTGAATGATAGCTTGGTGTTCAAAAATAGCTAATTTAGAGTACTGGCACAGGGAGAGCAAAGGGTAAGGGGGGCACAAAATTAATAAAATTAAAAATGGAAATTTTGTTTACTGTGATTTTTCTTTTTGTTGTTTTACCATCTCAACAATAAACAAAATGTTTATGAAAAATGTATATCATTAAAGATCCAAAACATATAAAGGACTTTTGCCTTAGTAAAAGAAAAATGGACAATTTCCACATTTTCCACATTTCTTGGGTCATCAATTGTTTTCTATTTTATTTGCCAGATGTTTACTATTCTTGACTTGTGGTCAGGGCTCGAAGGAAATCATGTTAAGGGCCACAAATGGCTTAGACCGCAGGGTTCCCAACCTTTTCCATGCTATGGCCCCCTAAAGTGCATTAATTTCTGGTTGGGGACCCTTTTGCCAACCCACAGACAATGCTAATATGTAAAGAAACATCAACTTTTAGAATGTTTTGCCTCACTTTTATTCACCATTTAATAATTATTACATTTGTTTAACATAAGTGCTGTCTCATCCTTCCTTATTTTAGTCATCCAGGAGCTTTTAGGGGTTATTTGTACGAGAGCAGTTCCTTTGGTCTTTTTATTATCTAAAAAAGTTATTAAAAAAATTACTAGATTCAGTTGTTTTATTTTGTTTCCCCATTTCTTCTCTCCATCTTTCTGAGGCCCCATAACTTCCCATGGTGGCCCCCACTTAAAAAAAAAACACTGGTTTAGAGAGCCACATAAAAAGCTAAAAAGCTCAGACCTGATCCCGTTTCGTTCTCCTCCTCATCGATGCTGGTCCTGATGGCGTCATACTCCTCCTCAATATTCCGGTCCCCCCAGATGCGGCCCAGGACTTGCCGTGCCTCCTGACTCCGGCCTTTCTGCAGGAGCCAGCGGGGGCTCTCCGGCAGGAAGATGAAGCCGAAGAACTGCAGCACGGCAGGCAGGACGGACAGACCCAGCATGTACCTGGGATCGATCGGGAGGAAGTTGGAGGAGGACGCTGCAGAACAGAAATTACCAGAAAAAAAAGGCGACATTTCGGGTCAAATACCTCCAGCCGTCGTGACTCAGGTAGCTGAAAGCCCCGTCCACCACACTGGCTATAAACTGGCCACCAGTGATGAAGAGAGAGTTGATGGTGACCAGCTGGCCTCGCAGGTGTGAAGGGGAAACCTCTGCAATGTATACGGGGACGGTCATAGAAGCAATGCCTGTTGGGAAGAGGAGTTTTTTTGTAACATGTAGAATTTGAGAAGTCAGAACTCCAGTTTTTGCATTTTGCACATGTAATCTCTGCCTTAAAGCACAGAGTGCCAGCATCAAGTAAAAGACTTGAGACTAACGCAGAGAATGATGTTCCAGGAAAGCTTCAATCTTTAGCATTAGGGCCTGACTTCAGGAAGGGCTTACAGGGGCATCAGCCTGGGGCCCTGATTTTTGGGGGCAACAAAGACTTTTTCTTTTTTAAATTAAAGCATATTTTTCAAATGTTGTACTCAATAACAAACTCATAAGCCAACATCAGGTGAGTTGTATTGGGATGTGTATGAAGAAAAACAACATCCACTTATTTGAAAATTATTAAGTTATTGCTGATGTGTGAAAAACTGGTAAATATAACCAAAAATTTAATTGCAGCAAAAAGTGGTCTTAATGTACTAATGTGTTTTATTATGTATTGCAAGTGAAATTTTTGGGAGTGGAATAGCTAAAAAAAAAAAAAAAAAAAAGGAAATAATAAATAAGATTATGTGTATTTAAATAAAAATGTATGCAAATTTATATAGAATGTATGTATTTTTATGTATTGGCTATCACATTTATGTCTTGATTGAAGAAGATAACTCTGTATGCCTTTGTGTGAACTGAACTTGATTATCTGGGAGGGACAGAATTTTTCCGGGGGAGGAGCGGGGGGGCATGGCCCCTATGTACCCCCCTTGGGGTTGCCACTGATTTATATTCTTCACTTCACCAATTGGACTTACTCACCGATGCCCAAACCCACTGTGATGCGACCAACAAGGAGGACCACTTTGCTCTGGGCGACACTCATAACAATCCCACCGCCACAGAAGATGAAGCTGGCGATGAGGATACAAATCCTGCGCCCCAGCCACCCATTCAGGAAGCCCCCGCTGAGGGCAGAGAGCGCCGCGGCTCCGACGGTGCTGCACACCAGCAGCTCCTGCCACAGGGTGCTCAGGTGCAACTCCTTCTTCAGGAACAGCATCGCTCCAGAGACCACCCCCGTGTCGTACCCGAAGAGGAATCCACCCAGGGCAGTGAAAAACGCCAGCACGTAAACGAAAGACGGGGTCGGTAAGGAGTCTTGATCCCGGAGGCTCTCCCCGGTGTGTCCGGATGGAGGTCCAATGAGACTCCGCTCTCCATCCTCGGCAGCTTTCTGCCTCCTGGTGCCTGTGCGGTTACTCATCTGTCATTGAAGCTGTGGGACACGGGAGAAAGCCGCGGTTAGTTAGTTCAGTGTTTCTCAACCCTGGTCCTCAAGGCACACTGTCCTACATGTTTTAGAGCACAGGTGTCAAACTCCAGTCCTCCAGGGCAGGTGTCCTGCTGTTTTTAGATGTGTCACAGGTACAAAAAAACGCTGGAATGAAATGGCTTAATTACCTCCTCCTTGTGTAGATCAGAGTCCTGCTAAAGACCTAATTATTCTATTCAGGTGTGGTGCGTGCAGCAGAGGCATATCTAAAAGTTGCAGGACACCAGCCCTTGAGGACTGGAGTTTGACACCCCTGTTTTAAGAGGTTTCCCTGCTTTAATGTGCCTGATTCAACTGACTGCAGTTCAACAAACGCCTGTTAATCAGTGATCAATTGAAATCAGCTGGACTGAAGCAAGGAAATATCTAAAACATGCAGGGCAGTGAGCCTTGAGGACCAGGGTTGGGAAACCCTGAGTTAGTTAAACTACCTGCGCTTTTTGGGAGACATGACACCAAGTCAGAGTTAAACTTAACCTACTATCTGGTTAATAACAGGCGATAAGGTAGCATTTGCTATTTCTACTCTATATTCGGTCACCGCAGCGGCGACAGTCGCAACGTCGTAAGAAAAAAAAAAAAAAAAAAGCCCAAACTGCACTTTGGCAGTAAACTGACGGGGCACATTAGTTTATTTACCCATCTGATATGGAGACTGCTGAGCGCTCGGGGCGGCCATGTTTGCGTGACGTAGGCAGCCTACAAAAGCATGTTAGTGAAAAAGAGGAACGAACACGTTTTAAACTACATGTTCTTAACATGCAGTCAGACTGAATTCCAGTTGCACGTAAATCCATTATTAGTTTAATTACAAATACAAGATAACATTCTTTCTCCCTGAATATGTGACATTTTTATTCTTTAGGGAATAACGACGTAATTTTTTTTAGAAATTTTCATTATTGATGGGAAAATTGTGATTTAAGGTTTATTAGTCTAGTCTTTTTGTGGTTTACAGCTAGCCATGGTTAGTGAATGTGAAAATAGTTTGCCCAAAGAATTCAACCTCAGCAATTCTATTTTACTGTTATTTACACAACTTTTATTTAAAACATTAAAGCCAAACTACGTTTTACGATTTTCGTGCCCCTCACAATATGGCGGAGAAGCTCGTTGCTCGTCTGTTGTTAAGAGTTCAATCAAAGCAGGTACACCTCTACAGCCACCGTCAGGCTCGATGCAATGACTGCGTCACAGTTGAAAGTCGCTCCTTTTTGACACGCTTCATTAAACCAAAGTACATTTGTTGACACCAAGTCAACATCCGCAAACGTCGACTCGACCAATTTCCTCTCACCGGTTGTTTTCATAAGCGCATTAAATAGAAAACTATTTTTCTATTTAAGTTTTCTATAGAGAGCTCACAGACTTATAGACTAACTTAATAGAACCAAATTCGTTGAACATAAAGTGTTCAATCTTCAAACTGTTTCTTTGACTCAGACGAATGATTTCCTTTGCTTTAGTTATTATTTCATATCTATTTTTTTGCTTTCTTGTTATAGTTGTATTACTTAGATCCACTTACCTTCTAAATAACGTCCAACGCTCTACTGCACAGCATTTCTTTTTCGGCGAACAGGAAGCTTCTGTGGGATCATGTGATATCGCCGATTAAAGGGACAGCAGGTCATGTGGTAAACATGGTCGTAACCTGTTCAAGATGGTTGTTTACAAAGACTGACGGACTTCGACTAATCATCCATGATTGAGTAGCTTTTTTTATTTATTATTTTATATATATATATATATATATATATATATA
>CAEFZY010004735.1:0-12621 GCA_903066815.1 Brachyrhaphis roseni | reverse complement strand
AGTAAATTAAATAAAAACGGTGTCCTTGAAGGTTTTTGAATCATATGTGTTTCTAACTGTACAATCATAAAAACACTTACCTTTATCTCTGAATCTATCTTCTGCTTTAGTCTAATTTGCAGAGATAGAGGAGTTTAAGGTGGAGGATTTTTGGTCAGCTTTTTAAAAATGTTTATAGTCCTGGAAAACATTTTGATTACTGTCATTGATATTTACTGTCTGAATCCATCCATCTGTTCATCTTCTGATTATTCCATCCTATTCCACCTTTATTTATCAAACACTTGAAAAACAACCCAGTAGGCCGTAGTGATAACCAGAAAAATTATCTGGGGAGGAGAAACCAGATCTCTCTGTCCTTATAGTCTCTTTAGTAGGAATGTCTGTCCAATCCTACTATCACAACAAGATGTCCAAAATCCTCTGCCTAAGACAGAGAGTGACATCAAACCAGCAGAATCCACCTTTTCCCTTACATTTAAGACTAACTGCCTAAAATGTTGTATAGTTAAAACATTCCTGCTGTTTTCCTAAAATGAGCTCAGTGAATTGCAGTTTGGTATCATGAGATGATGGTACAAATGATAAATAGTGATTACTTGTATCATTTCAACCTTTGTGTTTAATGCAGAATGAGACAGACGCTGGCTTCTCCAAGAGGAAGCACCAAGCCGCAGAGAGGATTGCCTACACTCTGGTTTCTGTTCCCCATGGGAACGACATTGCATCTCTGTTTGAGCTGGATGCCACCACCCTGCAGCGGGCGGACTGCCTGGTGCCCAGGTCAGTATCTCACCTGGCGGCGCCCCAGTTATCCACACTCTTTAGCCTATTTATTTTCCCAAACAAGTGACCTTGAGTGATGCACCTCTGCAGGTGTTAATGTTGTGGGTTGACTCATCATTTCCAGGTGTTTCAATCCCAAAACTGCTGAATTATGCAGTTATCTAAGTTTGTCTTAACTGATTGAATCCAAGTTTCTGTTTTTAATTCTAACTACTTTAAAAATTACATTTGACCCATTTCACTTTAAGGCTTCAGCGCAGCATTGAAAAGTCTGGAAATTGTTTGATAATTTGCACTGCTTTTTAAAAACTAATTTTAAGACACTTCTGCTGTTATAAATCCGTTTTTCTATACTGCACTGGTATTCTGTATATATCCCGTTTTCTCGTTTTGGTTCAATATACAAGGACCTTATGTACATTTTTAACAGTTTCTCCTACTCCTTTGCATATCCTTTAATTTATGGAGGAAAAAAAAAACAGTATGGTCTTTTTTAATATATCTTTATCTTCAACAATAAGTCAAAGCTTGAATGTTTTCGTCCAAAGTGTTAGATCACTGTGACAACCTTCCAACCATTTTTCATATATTTTTTTCTCATAGGCATTGTTTTATCAGCTTTTTCTTAATCCTAAATTTATTTTAAAATAAAGAAAAACTGAACAAATGACAAAGGGAAAAAAGGACTAAAAGAAAATACTTTGGATTTTATAGGGTAATAACTGACTGAAAGAACCCAGTGATAAATTCTCATTAAAATGTTTTAAAATGACTATTTTTCAATTTTTTTTTGGCATCCAGACTCTTTTTGAATAGTTTTGAACCTGTGTTTTTAAAGCTTGTTTGGAGTCAAATAAAACACCAAAACAATTTTTTTTATTATTTTTACAAACAGAATAAAGGTAAACTGTTCTTTAAACCACCTTCATTTTATAGGATACTGTCATCTTGATTTAAAAAAAAAATCTAATTGTAATGGGTTTTAAAGAAAGAGGAATATAACTCTCCCAAAAAATAATAAAGGCATAAACTTCACTGCTCTGCTGGTTCTACCACCAACCCAACCATTGCATCACATTTCATAATTTATATAACAAACTATTTTGGCGTTTTCAAAAGGACAAAGCATAAGTATCCTGTTTATTTGTTCAGATGTGCGGTTTTTAATAGTTGTATTAGATCTGTGTTAATCCTTCACCAGAAACTCCTATGTGAGACTTCGGCATCTGTGCACAAACACCTGGGTGACGAGTACAAACATCGCCATAGATACAGAGGAGGAGCGTCCGGTTATGCTCAAGGTTTGCATAATACTGCTACACACACACACCTTCATACAAGTCAAATATACAGAGTGCTTTACATGTGTTTTTTTTTTTAAATTATTACTATTTTGCTAGATTGGTACCTGTTCCACAAAGGAGGACAAAGAGGCGTTTGCCATTGTATCCGTTCCTTTATCTGAGGTCAGAGATTTGGACTTTGCAAATGATGCCAACCAGGTCCTGGAGTCCACTGTGAGGAAGCTTAAGTTTGCCAACATTACTCAGAATGAGAGGAGGTACAGACAGCGAAATTAAACGATGCGGCTTACAACTGGAGGTGTTGGTTCATTTTGATTTTTAAGCTGGATTTTTCCTTCAGGTTTGTGACAACGCTTCTAGAGGACCTGATTTTCTTTGTGTGCGTTGTGCCAAACAACGGGCAGGATGTTCTCTCTGTGGTCACCTCCACGCCCAACCGTGAGAGACAAAAACTAATGAGGGAGCAGAACATCCTTTCCCAGGTCAGCACAAACACGCTTATTGAATAAATTTTGGATGTAAATGTAAATTATTACAATTGGGCCTCAAGATATTAAGTTTTATCCTTGATGTTTCCTGCAGATTTTTGGCATTCTTACGGCTCCGTTCAAAGATAATGGCGACGGTCCGATGCTAAGGTTGGAGGAACTGGGAGATCAGCGCTACTCTCACTTCAAATACATGTTTAGACTCTGCTACAGAGTTCTGCGACACTCCCAGCAGGACTATCGTAAGAACCAGGTATAAAATGAGCCTTGTATATATGGTTGTAGTATGAACTCATGTAATTATGAGGTAGTTGAAAAATGAAGTGTGTTACAGAAAATAAGTATGCACAAAGCAAGCTTTTTAATACCCAACATACACTATGCAGCAGTAGTTTTTTTTAATTTTTTTTATTTAGTTTAAATCTGTATTTGGTTTGTGTTTTTGTTGTGAAATTATATATCAAGCTGTAGAGGAGTGCATTCCTCATGGCTTTTAGAGCCACTTTATCACTGGAAGGGTAAAAGAAATTTAACCCACAGGAGTATATTTGACTTTAATGCCATTATTGAAAATTGTAATATTGATTATTCTGCTCATTTTTGCATTGATATTCTAAGTATTTCTAGCTCATATTGCCAACTGTTTTCTATAAGACATAACAGATCTTAAGCAGCTACAAGCTTTGCTCTTCATTGTTCAAAGTCTTCATCTTTCTCTCTTTAAATTGTTAAAATAGTGGCAAAACAGTGCATGTGTTTACACATATATTGAACTTTTCTCTTGTGTGTCACATTGCAACATTATGTATTACATGTGATAGACAAACACAAAGTGGTGCTCTATTGTGAGGTGGCAGTAAAACAAGACTAATTTTCTACATTCTTCTACAAAGATGAAAGGAAAACTGTCATTCATTTTAACCCTCTTTTGCAGGTCGGTTGCAGGGTTTTTTTTTTAGCACATAACTATCAGCTTTGCTTGCTTAAACTGAAATTTTTACCCTTAACTTTATGCTTAGTCAGATTGAATAGAGATCATAGGGGAGAATACATATTTTTGCCACATTTTTCAGATTTTGTTTACTACGCAAAATGGAAAAGCATAAATGCTTTATTTACTAATTTGTTTTGGTTTATCATGTAAAATCCCACAGAAATACATTAAATTTTGTGGTTGCAGTGTGATAAATGTTCAAATCCACGTGGCCTGTAAATTTTTCTCAGTCGTCCTTGGCGTCATTCTTGACATTTTACAAGGTACATTATTAATCAATTATCCGCAGAAGTAGCCATTTAATGAACTTTTCATCATGATGAGAATAACCTCCCACTGTTACCTTCACATTTCTCGAACTGTTTTTTAAATTAAGGTGGCTAAAGTGGTTTTTAGTCATACTGCATTGCCTTTTTGCACCTATAAAATGATGTACCATACATAAGGATTGATTCTTAATGTGTAATTTCCTCTACCTCGCAGGAATATATAGCCACAAAGTTCCCCATCATGCAGTCTCAGATGGGGTATGAGATCCTGGCTGAGGACACAATCACCGCGCTGCTGCACAACAACCGCAAGCTGTTGGAAAAACACATCACAGCCAGAGAGATCGAGACCTTTGTCAGCCTGCTGAGGCGAAATCGAGAGCCGAGGTGAGACACAAAAACCTCTCACAAAGCAAGTGGTCCATTTTCAGTAAAAATAAAATTCTGAAATTTGGTTTAATAATACCTAGACAATACATACTGTGTCTTGTTTGACTTCCTGTCATCTAGTTGGTCCATATCTGTTATTCTGGTTAATATGATCCATTCTTGTTTGATCTACCCTGTCAGGTTCCTGGATTATCTGTCTGATCTCTGTGCGTCCAACAAGACAGCCATCCCCGTCACGCAGGAGCTTATCATTAAATTTATGATAAATCCTGTCAATGCAGACATCCTTATTCAGACCAAGTGAGTCGAACCCTGAGATGTCTGTTTTAACTGTCTTGCCTTATTTCACATATTACATTTTTGAACATGTTTAAACATGCACACAGTCTCCTCAGTGTGTGTGAACTTTCTTGCAGTGCTATGTCTGTTTTGAAATGAAGATTTTCTCCTGCAGCAGTCCTATATAAGTACTGTGTATGCTACATTTGTCAGGTGCTTCATTTTATATGTGCTTTCCTTCTATCTCCACTAGACTAATCTCAAACTCAGAAAACTCCATGGATTCCTCCTTGTCCCCAGATGATGGGGATGAAGAAGAGGTTTGGCTCTACTGGATCGACATCCACAAAGAGCCTCATGGCAAATCCATCCGCCACCTGGCCCAGGATGCTAAGAACAACCATAAAATTGATGCAGACCTCCTTACCTACTACAGGTAATGAGTGTAATTCAGTGACTCTCAAAAAGTGAGGCATGTCCACATTCACATTTTCAGCTGATCAGTTGGTCGTTATACCAAATATCAAATAAGCCGGTCACCTGGTGACAACTAAATCCATTTAGGAATCTTAGAGAATGTGATGAAAACTTTTTGACGTTCAAATGGATCCCCAGAATGGGAAAGAAAAGAAATATGTCGGATTTTTTCGCATAATCATCTTAAAGGTTTACAGAAAGTGCTAACAGTTGTGTGGACAAGAAACTGATTGATGTCAGAACAGACAATAAAAATGTGTTACGGTATATTTGTTTGGTTGTAATGACCAAGGTATGTAAAAAGTCACTTCGGAATGCAGCACAAGGTGCAACTGGGCACAAAAGTTTAAACATATTAACTTTAATAAATGTAGATATATTTAAATTTGATCCCTAAAAAGTGTAAGAGCCACTGACTAAATCCTGCATTGACACTAAAATCAACACACGTTAAAATGTTTCCCCCGTCTCTCCTCTCGTCCTCTGCAGGTGTCAGCTGAACTTGTTTGCCAAAATGTGTCTGGATCGTCAGTATTTGGCCATCAACCAGATCAACGACAAACTACCTGTGGATCTGATCCTGCGCTGCATGTTTGACGACTGCCTGCCCTACAACCTCAGAGCGTCCTTCTGTCGCCTGATGTTGCACATGCATGTGGACTGCGAACCACAGGAGGCTGTGGTTCCGGTGCGCTATGCCCGTCTCTGGACTGAAATCCCTTCCAAGATCTCTATCAAAGAGTGAGCATCTGCATGTTGGCTGACCCGTCTTATTTTTTGGCGAATTCTCACCTATTTGAATTATTGCGCAGGTTCAAGTATGAGTCAACAGTCGACTCTAGAGAGGAGATGAAGAAGAAATTTAAAAGCACCATGGAATTTGTTGATGATTATCTCAAAGATGTGTTCAACCAGCATTACCCTTTTGGGGACAAAGAAAAGAATGAACTCACACTAGAGGTAAATATACTTTGTAGGCCTGTTAGTCTACGTCTTTTGTGACATTCAGCTGACCATTAAAATTTGTACTGAAAATGAAGATGTTTTAATCTATCAATCCTGTCAAAATACATTCTGCATTTTTTTCAGAAAGTACAGTTTAAGTAAATGCAGGTACTTCCTTACTCCATTATAACAAGTAGAATTAAACATTATATCCAAAAGGATTTCAACTTTTCTTATAAAGGCAGAAAAAGATTCAAAGTGTGTAATTTTTATTTCCTGGCATGCTAGTTAATTTGGTTCAGTTTGACAAAATAAGCAAAGAGTCCCAAAATTCAAGTGAGAAAGAAAGCTTTTTCAACAGGCTTAAACATGGCTGCCACATGTTTTACACCTTGTGAAGCCTGCAGTTACAATTTATTTTTTTCACTGGTTGCACTTCATTAAAACTTTCACACACACACATTTTTATAGGACAATCTTTCCATCAAGCCCCAAATCCAAAATGACAACTGTATGTTTAACTTGCAGTTAGCTGAAATAGTAAACTAATTATTTGCATTTTTGTTGGATTGTATTGTATTTAATTCCTCAAATGTATATTATTGTTTCAGCTATTTTTGTGAAAATGTTAATGTAGTTCTTGAAGTGCAAACATTTCTATGGCTTTCTTTCACCATCCTGATTGTGATTGTGTCCCCTCTGTCAGGTGGTCAATCTGGCTCGACACTTGGTGTACTTTGGTTTCTACAACTTCAGTGAGCTGCTGCGTCTCACACGCACCCTGCTGGCCATCCTGGACATTGTTCAGCAACCTTTCGGCTTGCTTAGCAAGCTTGGGAAGACTCCAGAGGCTGGTCAGGGCACTGAAAGCTCAGCTATTAGGATCATTTTTGTGCTTAAATATATGTACATGTGTGCATTGAAGTGAGGTTACTTAAGAATTAAACTGACACTGGTTTATGTGTAACAAAATAAGAGTAGATAAAAGCTAATGTTCTGGTTTTATTTCAGAAATTTAGACATAACAGATCGGTGTATGCAAAACCAGAGCAGTTTATAAAAGCATTAAGATTTAAATCATCTCTAAAATGTTTTATTGTGGCTTTTGTAATAATAGTTATGAATTGAGACCAAAGAATATAGTTTGACAAATTTGAAAGGCTGAGATAATGTTGCTGAGTTGTTTTTGTTTATCTATATAAGGTGTCAAGAATTAGATGTTTTCCATTTTACCTTGTATGTCACAAACTTTATTGTTTCACCAACTGTAATCATTTAAATATTGACGTTCTACACACAACCAGACTAAAAAAACTCTCCCTTTTAGGAAACAATGTTCTGCGCACAATCCACGGCGTTGGAGAAATGATGACTCAGATGGTGATGAGTCGAGGTGTGCCGCACGGTTTGCCTGACACGCCACCGTCTCTGCGCTACGGGAAAGGACAGTTTCTCCCAGACAACGAGGACGTCGTGGTGATGGACACCAAGCTGAAGATCATTGAGATCTTGCAAGTATGAACTGCTGCTGAATATTTTATCCATTTCTTTTATTTTGCCTGTTTCAGTTTGAATGCTTTTTTTGATCCTTGTTTACATTTTGTGCTCATTTAAGTTCATCCTAAGTGTGAGGTTGGACTACAGGATCACTTACCTACTGTCCATCTACAAGAAAGAGTTTGGAGAAAGTACAGTGCCTGACAGCTGTTCCTCAATGGCTGACTACCCTCCAATTACATGTGAGATTTGTCTCTTATTGTTCACAACCTAAAGGTTTATAATATTGAATGTTAACACTTGCCATATTTTAATCATCTGTTAGCTTCTGAGCCTGACATGGATGAGATTGCAGCGAAAGCAGAGAGCATGTTTGTAGGAAGGTTGGTGAAGCTACGTCCTGACATTGTTTTGTCAATTTTTTTTTCCATATGCTGTCAAACGTTCATACAAGTCTACTTTTGTGTTCTGTAGCTCTGAATTAAGCGTGTTAGAGCTTGATGATGAAGGTGGCCGCACATTTTTGAGGGTTCTCATTCATCTCATCATGCAAGATTATCCGCCTCTGGTTTCTGGATCACTGCAGCTCATCTTCAAACACTTCAGCCAGAGAGCTGAGATGCTGCAGGCCTTTAAACAGGTACACAATAAATGCACAATTTCTCAGAGTGTGACGCTCCCAACTTATACTACTATGCTATTTACGGAGTGGTTATTCTTCAGTTTCTTACTGAATTTGGTGCACAGCATCAGTCAAACATTTGAGGCATAATCCACACATGTCAACACAATTACCTCACTTAATAATCATCAACAGGGAATAAAACTGTTGCAACAATGGACAAAATGTGTCAAACAAGGTGTGCTGTTGAATGCCAGCTATTTTTTTTCAAGAGCAAGTTGTCAAAGAAAGCTGTAAAACCAAAGGTTAAAACAGACTCAACAAAGGATCTTTAAATTATTATTTTTTATTTTTTATTTTTTTTGCTCTTCTTGTAAACTGCTGCAGTTTATTGGTTAAACTAGAGAGAAGTGTCTGCAGTAGTTCCTAGGTACCTGTAGCTGTACACAGTCATCTCTAGAGATCCATTGATTACAGCAAGTTGGGGAGTTTTCCTGTCTTCTGTGACCAAGTCTTTTGTTTTCCTGATATTTAACTTCAGGTAATGTTTATCACATGGCTTCACAAAGTAATTGTCAACAGGCTTGCAGAACGCTGACAATAAAAGTGTCATCTACATACTTGAGGATGAGGTTGTTTTCAAAGGCATTTGCGTTTAAGATATGCAAAAAGAGGAGAAGACACGCGCCTGAGGTGACTGTTTCCTGGATAGGACACTGTTGCCGCCTACATGTCACCAAACTGTGGGGTTGAATTATAGTAAAAACTGACATAAAATCCACTATCAAAAGTCTCGGGTTATTGTGCCCTCAAAATGCTTGAGCAGATAATTAAACAGCGACAGTTGTGCCCTCTGCTCCTATGTGAGCCTGGTACGAAAACTGCAATAGGTCAAGCTGGCCATTTACTCAAAGCTTTTCATAGGAATAGAGGGCAAAGCCATCAGCTCAAAAATAATTAGGCCCTTTTGGAGATTAGGCTTTTTTTTTTGCCATGGGTACAATTATAGATTCTCTACAGAGCTTGGGAACCTTCTGCTGAATAAAAGACGGGTTAATCGGTTCTATAAAATATCACAGAGTTGTTCTGCACAGATTTTAAGGATTTTGCTGTGATCCTGTCAGGCCCTGGACTTTTCCTGATGTGACATTGGTGGAAAACAGACCCCACTGAACAATGATACCAAGACCAAAGAAGGCGGAGCAATTGTTCAATGCTCTAAAAATATAATTGTGTATGTTTATAAAATTCCACTCATCAATTGAACACAGATAAAACACCTGCATAGCTTTTGCAAGCGGCACCTAATCCCTATAATCCCTCATCTGTTTCTGTCTGCTTTTTTTCATTGTTCAGTCCAATCATGGCTTTTATGCCAACCCATACACGTTTAATTGTTGGATTAGTGAAGGGACTTCTTCTCAGTTCAAATGAAAACTGGTTTTGTTTCAATCATGGGGGCACTTCAGTAAGGATGCATAAAAACATTTTGTCTCTGATTTTCCTTTTTTTTCCCTGTAATTTCAGGTTCAGCTCCTTGTTTCAGAGCAGGATGTTCTCAACTATACACAGATCAAGGAAGACCTGGACAAGCTGCGTCTGACTGTGGAGAAGTCGGAGCTGTGGGTGGAGAAAAGTGGAATCTACGGCAATGACGAGCTGGGGGTAAGGCAGAGTGAAGAGCCCAACATATAGGTGCTTACCTGCTGTCCAAAAATCACCACATTAAATGCAAATGACAGTTTTCAAATTATGATTTCATTTAATAGGAAAAAAAGCTGTAATAACTTTTAAAATGATGAATAAAATTCATAATTCATAAATAATTCAAAGACTGAATCATAGTTGCACTGTTAAAGAATATTAATTACAAATATTTAGAAAGCACTTATAATATGCTACGTTTTTAAGTCTTTTTTACTGTCTTATTTTTGTTATTTTTTATAACAAAAATAAGAGGATATGTAGCTACTGTTAGTTAGCTGCAGACAGTATGTGGCTATATTGTCTGTATTCATTTTGGCTTAGTTGGAAAATTATCAAGCTCAGTGTCCACCTTCCTCCTCCAGGATGCTGTTCTGAGTCCGGTGCAAGATGGCGAAAGCAAACCTCAGATGGACAGTAACCAAGAAAACAACTATGAAGTATTGAAATGTGTGAGTTTCATGTCTTCATTTTGCCGTTCTGACTGCCCAGTTTTCTGTATTTTTCTGTAAAAGATTTCTGTCTCTCATCATTAGATCCTGAAGCGCTTCAGTCAGCTGTGTTGTGTGAGTAAAAAGAACCGCTTGCAGCTGCAGAGGCTGCTGAAGAACATGGGAGCCCACACTGTGGTGCTGGAGCTGCTGCAGATCCCCTATGAAAAGGTGAGGACCAACATCAACATCTCCATCAACACACAGTTATTGTTAGTGTTTCTGTTTGATCCCCCAAATGTCTTTAACTTTATTTGTTTGGTTTCTTTCAGAATGATGAGAAGATGAATGAGATCATGAAGCTGGCTCATAGCTTTTTGCAAAACTTTTGCAAAGGAAATCCAGAAAATCAAGTCCTGCTACACAAACACCTGAACCTCTTCCTCACTCCTGGGGTTTGTTCACTTCACTTTTTGCTTCACTAAGTACAAACGGTTTGAAATAATTTCTTCTTAAAACCGTTATGTCTGCTTTTTGCTAGTTACTGGAAGCCGAGACGATGCGTCACATCTTCATGAACAACAATCAGCTGTGCAATGAGATCAGCGACCGCGTGGTCCACCATTTCGTCCACTGCATCGAGACCCATGGACGTCACGTTCAGTACCTCAGGTTTTTGCAAACGATCGTGAAATGTGACGGGAAGTACATGAAGAAATGTCAGGACAAAGTCATGACTGAGGTAGGAATTTAAATGTGGCATGTCACATGCTTGCAAGGTGATTTGGACCCAGTATTTATGCATGCAGAATGTTGTGAGGGTCCCACACCTTCTTAAAAGGTGTTAAATTTGATCAAGATATTTTCAGATTAAGCATGCAAAAGGGAGTAAAGTCTGAAAATACAAACTATGAAAATGTTCTTGTTTCCATGAGAAATCTGTGGAGATACAAATATGGACGGGGAAACAATGTAATAGAATTAAGAGTACTTCTCTTATGAGAATCTATCAGTAAAAGCTACATCACACACACACACACACCCCACTATGTACAAGGCATACACCAAAAGATTAGTTACCAAGTAAGATGAGCTCCAACAACAAAAACAAGAAGAAACCAGACAGAAAAGTCAAATTATTCTGCCATGTGACATGAATGAGGTAGAAAATGTTTACAGTCGTATTACATTATAACAATATAATGGCGCTATCACATATGGAGCCTTACTGCAGTGAGAAACAAACTGTTATTGAACTGTGAAGTTATAGATCTGAAATATTTGCCAGAGGGTAACAGTTCAAACAGATGGTAAGACGGGTGGGAATAGTCCTTTAAGATGTTCTCTAGAGAGAGAATGTCTGTTAGCGATGTCTTTAATAGAGAGGAGAGAACATCCAGTGTTTTTTGTGGAGGGATTTTTTCCCCCTTCAGTCTTAGCTTACCAAATAGCGATTCAGTTTGTTAAAATGCTCTCCATGGTAGCTCTGAAAAAGGACACCAGCAGCAGCTCATCACTCGGTTGTTTTTGAGGATCCTCAGGAAGGATTTTTGTGGCGGTTAGTAAGAGATTGTTTAGTGAACACCACTTAGTCAGACTGTGCACTTTGTTTCTGTAGGCAGTCTCATCTTCTTGGGAAATCAGTGCCACTACAGTCATAGCAAACTTTATAATATAATTTTCTGAAAATGCTGGAATACAGTTGAGTGTGTAATACAGTGGAGGGGGCTTAGCACTCAGCCCTGTGAGACACCAATAATGATGTGAAGGAGAAATAAATGCTGCGCCAATCCGCCTCTCGATGTCCCGCTCCCTTCTTCCCTCATTCGTGAACAAGATCCCGAGATACTTGAACTGCTCCACGTGGGGCAGGACACCCCCCCCCGACCCGGAGGATGGTCTTGAGCCCTTTTTCGGCTCAAGACCATCCTCAGATTTGGAGGCACTGATCCTCATCTCGGCTGCTTCACTCGGCTGCGAACCGCTCCAGCGAGAGCTGCAGATTACGTCCTGATGAAGCCAGTAGGACCACATCATCCGCAAAAAGCAGAGATGTGATCTTAAGGTCACCAAAACGGATCCCTTCAACACCTTGGCTGCGCCTAGAAATTCTGTCCATGAAAGTAATGAACAGAATCGGTGACAAAGGGCAAAGGTCCAACTCTCACCGGAAACGAGCCCGACTTACTGCCGGCAATACTGACCAGACTCTGACACCGGTCGTACAGGGACCTGACAGTCCGTATCAAAGGGCCCGGTACCCCATACTCCCGGAGAACCCCCCCACAAGGCTCCCTGAGGGACACAGTTGAATGCCTTCTCCAAGTCCACAAAACACATGTAGACCGGTTGGGTGAACTCCCATGCACCCTCCAGGACCCTGCTGAGGGTGTAGAGCTGGTCCAGTGTTCCACGACCAGGACGAAAACCACACT